>VZTV01055209.1:12638-28339 GCA_013400875.1 Anhinga rufa
TGAGTGATAAACATATCCATAGGGATACACAGCTTTGTATTGTAGTCAGAGGTGTGAAAAGGGAAAAGTACTGACAGAGAATGTAGGATTTGGGTAATTTTTTTCCCCAGATATAGTTTCTTAAGAACTGTTATTTGAAAACCTTTCAATTTAACAAAGTGAAACAGATGAAAAAAGGAAATAGATTTTTTTTTTTTAATTGCATTCAATTGATAATCTGGCTGCTTTGGAGAAAAATAAGTCTTAAGGTGAAAATATCTATTCAGTCAGAATAAACATTTTCCACTGGAGTAAAGACAGATGGAACGGTTTGATCCGTTCCTGCAGCAACGTCTCACTCCTGATTGCATGTAGTTAGTTTGCAAGAATAAGCTTATTTAAGGGTTCAGGCTATTAAAAACATCTGCTTTCCCATCTATCCTGAAACACTGGAGTATTTGAAAATGGAGGATATGTATCATGCTTGTCCTAGCCACCATAAAACATTGGCTCCCCAGTTTAAATTGTGGGATTTTAATTATGGTGTAGATATATTATTCAGTCCTATGCAATGCACTTTGGGTTATGGTGCTGTGATCTCTTTTCCTTGGTTGGAACTGGGCCAGCTGGCCATATTTGCAGTGTGTGGCCAAACATCAAATGCATCCGAATAAGCAAAGTAATCACTTCCAGACTAAACACATTTCAAATTTGTTTGAAATATTGAACAAGCTTCATCACTGGGAGATGTCTCTTCTGTGACATCAAGCTACATTGATGTGTCACTGCTGATGCCAATCTCTTTTTCTCACGTTTAGGTCTAAAAGCATGGAGTCCCCTGAACTCCACTGAAATCTTTCTTTGACTGCGGTACCTCTTGGCTGAGGGCCAATCTCAGTCTTACGTCTGAGCATCTCTAAGTATTAATAGTTACGTCTTCAGTGGCCTCTGTGGAGCAAAAGGTTATAACAACGATCCTCCTCTTTCAGATGGGAAATCTGGATCATGAACAGACAATAATCCTCATCTGTTTAGCTTGGAATGACCTGGGGGAAGCTGGTGACAGCACTAGGGGAAAGCAGAGATTTGGCATTAGTTCACTACAAGACCCTTACTTTTTTAGCAAAACTGTTTGCTGGTGGTCAGGGAGAAAGGGAAGCAAGGATGCTTCAGATCTCAGCTGTGCTGGAATAGCAAGTAGAGCCCATGTACATGTGTGACTTCTATCCCTTCCTACTGATACACAGTTTCGTGGTTATAATTTTTTATAGCATTTTTGTTGTGATATTTAGTCCTGACGTTATCCTTGACAGCATGCTCTTCACTTGTTCTTGCTTTCTTTGCCTTTTTATTTAATTCTCTGGAGCACTGAGGTAGGAGTCTCTACATTTATATTGTGTTTTGGAGGCAGAGCAGTGAGCAGCAGCGAGAGCTTCAGCTGGATGGCATGTGTTCTACATCCATTCAGGTGCTGATCTGATCATGCCTCACGCTGGTATGTCTGGCACCAAAGGCAGCGATGGTGTCCAGTGCTTGCAGGGTCTCTTGTAAGTGGTCCCACAGCGAGAGGGCAGCAGTGCCACTATAGATGTTGGCCGGGAGATGTGATGCTTGGCTAAAGCTCTGCTCACGTTACAGAACAGGGGTACAACAGTACAGCCCTCCCGCCTACATATATGCTTTTTTGCTAATTTGGCTGTATTCTTGCTGGCTACATTTCTGTGGTTGTGGAAAGAGTTTATAATGCATCTGTGGTCCTTAAAGATTCTCTGGCTCCCTGTTTCTCTGGAGTGAAGGGTACTATTAAACATTGCCTCCCACTAAATTCCAGTGACTAATCACACACAGACCATAGTCCCAACCCAGCCATGACTCAGACACCAACGACCCTCTGAGTAACGCTGCAGGAAGAACTAACATGCTTCTTCCCTGGCCTTGCACAGGCAATGGGAATGCTGAATAAGAGCAGGCCAAATAACAAGGCTGATTCCTGAGCCAAAAAGAAGAAAAAAAAAAATGCGCCTGCAGTCACTAGGTATTGTCAGATCTTAACTCTGAGCTTTCACATGGCCACAGCTGAAGCACGGTGAAGGGGCTGAACGTGGATGCTCTAAAGGTCTGGGGCAGAGTCAGCTGGCTGGCAGGGTGGTAGGAGACGTTCCCATCCTGAAGCTTTCCTTTGAGTTTAACAAGACATTTAAGCACATACCTCAGGACAGAGAGGAGGTCTTGGGCCCATTGACATTGTGCTTAAGGTTAGGTGTAAGTCTGAGCATCCTACTGGACTAATGCTTTGGATGAGAGTTAAAGGATGAGTTCCTGATCAAGCTCTTTCCCACCCAGAGATACAGTTTTCATCTTAGACCACTTAAGCTCTTTACAACTGAACCCTGCTTTCCCTTTTAAAATAATTTCTCTTGAATAGCAATGTAGTCGGTCATTTCAACCTGCTTCTGTAATGTTTGTGCAATTATTTTTGAACACTCAAAAGTGTCTTCTTTTCTTCTCTGATTGTACCTAAATAGTAAAGGATACGTTGAAATGGATAGCATACAGGTTTTGTTTTTCTTTTCAAAATAATTTGAATACAAGAATGAGGATGGAGAGTTTGTGACAAATTGCTGTTTTTATGAACAAATGGGCTTAAAGGAATTAACTTCCCAAAGCAACTGCAGCCATTAAAAAGCCCTTCTAAATGTTTCTAGCTTTTCTGAACACATTCTTATCAGTATGCTTAGTTAGAAAAATACTTTTTTTAATCCACTGAGAAATGTCTATTCTGTTTTTTCAGAACCTGAAGTTTTGAAACTTAAAAAAAAAGCCTTTGTTTATATTCCATGAAAAACCAAGATTATCTTTAAGATGCTTTCCTCAAAGTCTTTATTTTGTTAAGAACAGGGCATTCAGAGATGAGGCTGGATGCATAGCTTTGCAATGTTTATGAAGTCATGAAAGCATCTGGATACAGTATGGAAACCCTCAACCAAAAACTTTTTGAAGTCTCTTCAATATAATCATCTGGGCTTACTCCACCAAGCTATGTATTTGTTGGATTTGGATGGAAGATGAGGTAAGAATCAGACTGATACTGTTGAATTTAAGTGTATCATTAGGATTCCATCGCTTTAGGGATGTTAAATAATGAATGTTAATTGTATGAACTTTTCAGTACCTAACTGCTGCTTCTACAATTGATTCACAGCCATCATACATATCAAACATCAACTAGAGCGCAATGTCTGTTCAATGTGCACTTAAAACCACATTGTGGCATGCCCTTTTCCTTTCTTAAGTATCAGGGAGCAAAGAAACAGAGGAAAAGATGTGCGTGGCCTTGAGTTTGCAATGCATCACTCATGCTTGACTTCATTGGCATCAGTTCCTTAATTACCAAGTTTGTATGTTTGTGAAAGGAGATATAAAGTTTTTATTTCTGTTGAATTTTTTTCAGAAATTTTAAAAAGATTTCTAGTGCTCTCAGACACCCTCATCTTTTTAACACCCTCCCTTATCTCATTATAGTCTTCAACTTTGGAAACATTATAGCCCCTTGAGAGTTAATTTGAAGAACTCCCCCTCTGCTTTCACAGACATCAGAATCTTTGGAAAGACGCTGGGCAGCACATCCGTACAGACCTGACAGATTCATTTGCCACTAACTTCAGTGTTTGAATCACTTCTACATAGCAAAAGTCAAATAATAGTAATAGAAGTTTAGGCACCACTTAGTATGCATTAGCCCAGGATGAAGGGCTTCACCCTGGCTCTGTTGCCGTGTATCTCCATTGCTGCTAAACACTAGTGTACAGAATAATTCAACGTGTGGTGTATCAGTGACCTGTCCTTATTATCATTTACCTCTCCCTGGTCTTTGCCTCCTATAAAATTATTGATAATGTTCTTCTTAAACTCTTAACTGTTCTTCTTAAACTCTGATATGTTGTAATACTGTTACTTGCAGATGTGGTGATACCCACTCTGATTAGAACAGCTGTATTAGATGGGCCCAGGGTCCATCTTGCCCAGCATCATGCGCACAGCAGTGGCCATGAGTGGATGCCTGAGAAAGATGAAGCTGAAGGTTGGTATATGTGATATTTCCCCCTTACACTCTTCTGTCCTTCAGCAGTTTTCAACCCAGGAACTACTTGAGTCTGTTTATCTCCTGGTTCTTACATGCTTTTTTACTACTATGTCTCTGCCTTAAAATTTTTCAGATATCACAGATACACCCGGGATAGTGTGTATTTCCAGGCTGAGCACAGGAGTTCAGTTAAGCTTCTGATTAGTGTGACTTCCGTTCAGTTTTCCCACACAGCAGGGTCACAGTTGTGTAGTCTGTAGTGGGAATTAACACCTTTCAAAGAAGCCCTTGAAATAAACTGCTGGAAATGATACATGAAAAATAATGTGATAGCTATAATGTTTACTTCTTCCTGCTTGCCAGGCCAAAAGGAGCTGGAAAGGAAAGAAGGAATGCAAACAGAATTATACAGGAGTGTGACTATTGTAGATGGTGACTTTGTTCTTCATGTTGGGAAGTTTTCTGCTATCAGCCCACTTCAGGAGAGCTGGTGACATCTCATGTTCCCTGCTTACACAAGCCTTTCACTGGGTTCAACACAGTGAGTGAGACCCTCAGTGATCAGTACAGAAAGACTGATAGCAACGAAATGGTGCCAGTTTATATTAACTCATCTTTGGTTCTACGGTTAGTCCCTGCTTTTGTTTCTTTCCTGAGCCACTGCTGGCGTTGCCAATCAGTGAAGGAGATAATTAGTAGGACAAAACACTTGCATGGAGCAATTGTTTCCCTACTTTGCTGCTAGTGTTGGAGAAGGCCATGTTTTCTGTGTTATACAAGTAGCACAAATTGTTTCCGTTTCTTGCAATCCAGACGTACTATGGTGTAACTATCTTTAGTTGTGCTCTGCCGGGAGACGACATGGTCAAAGAGTAGAAATGCATTCCTTACAACAAGATGGGAAGTAACCTGGGATGCTTTCCAGCGATCTGTGCCTGAAACTGAAGCCAGCCATGACTGGAGGAGAGCTCCCGGTCTCTTGAAATCCCACATCTTAATCTAGGCTTGGCGTGTTGCTGGACTGTAACAGGTAAGGGAGACCAGAGCAAAGGTAACTGCTACCTGCAAAGCTGTTGTGGGAGAAAGGCTTGTATCTGAGCTGAAAGCAGGTCAGAAACTGGTGGATCAGTGCCCAGCAGCAGCCACC
Source organism: Anhinga rufa (assembly GCA_013400875.1). NCBI lineage: Eukaryota > Metazoa > Chordata > Aves > Suliformes > Anhingidae > Anhinga > Anhinga rufa. Next base: position 17,849 of record VZTV01055209.1, read on the forward strand.
CGGATGACCTGGAGGAAGCAGCTGAAAGCAAACAAACATTGGTTTTGTATTGTTTCCAAAAACTGGCTAGGTCGCCTCCTTATCTGTGATTTATGTATCTGTGAATGGGCCGCTCAACTATCTGGATGAGAGGACTCTCTGCCTTGGAATTAAAGCTGGAAGTGCTTTTGGAAAAACAGAAGATGTGCTGGATGAGAATAGCTTTGTCCCTCTGGCCTGGCAAGTTCGTATAGGGTTTTTTCCATTAAGAGGAGAAATTGATTATATTATTTGGAGAGAGGTATTCCTTGGAAAAATAGTCATCATTTTCTTACACACCATGTACGTGATGTCCTGTTGCTATGATCTCAAAAAGAAACAAACAGTTTCCTTGTCAGAAATCTCCAACTCTCTTCAGCAAGCTCTGTGCCCCAAAAGCTGTCTGTCTTCCTCCTTAAGCAGGCATGCCTCCCGCTTCTTCCTTTGGGCTCTCCTTCACATAGGTACTTGAAAGACATGTTGCCTTGCATTTATCTAGGTCTGTGATTTTCTGTGGATCTCAGTCAGTCATTACCAGCTTCTAAAGTAATTGTGTATTTATAACATGGGAGGACAGAGATTTAGCCCTGGAGTAAGACAAGAAGACATTTCTACTAACCTTTCTTTTGCGTTTGAGTCTTTGGACTGTGTATAGCTCCTTTTCACCAAATGGTAGATTCTTCACCCCTTGCGGACTTTAGTATAAGATTAAAAGACAGACATGATGAAGGATAATTGGATTAAAACCAGTGTTTGGCTGAGGTAATGTGACGCTTCCTTCTGGTCTTAGTCTCTGCATTTATAGCTGAGGGACATGCAATGCCTAGTGCAAGGCTATAGTGGAAAGTAGCCAACTGTGGAGGACAACAAGAATGTAGCACCAAATCGCAGGAGAGAGAATATCCTATAGCAGGGTTGGGATAATCTGGTCCAGGTGGGAGCACATGTGCTATCCACAGTGTCTCAGGGCACCATTATTGCATGAATGATGTTACATTACATTATCGCACGAGCAGACTATGCTCATTCATTTCAGCTCTCTTCTTAGGGCTGATGATAGAAGTTTTGCGCTGGTGTGTGGGGATTTCTTGGCTGTTTGTGTAATCCCTTATGTGCTGGACCAGGTTATCTCCAGCAACATGGGGCCACCCCTTCCTATGGTGGCTGCTGTTTGCTCTGGGATTTCCCAGCATATTCAGGCAGCAATGAGTCTACTTCTTGTGTGGAAGGCTCAGATCTGCTGTGGCTGCGTGAATTGATTGTACGGCATATGCACAGCCCTCTGAGAGCTGGATTTCACTGAGCTGCCACTCACCATTGTGCGGGTCTGTCAGATACTTGCTAAATCTTTGACTAATGGAGAAAATCTTAAATGCCTTTCAGACTCAGTCTGTTGCCAAGAAAAAAAGCACAAATGTAAAGAAATATGGCCATACCTCTTTAAATCCCACAGGCTGATAAATTGTGACTGATTAATATTTTGTGGTGCCACCTGGCCCTGCCTGAGCTGCAGCAGAAGGAAATTTGCCTTGCAATCAGAGTTGTTATATGTGTATCTATTTCTGTCAAACCAAGTGGGAAAACCTTTGGGTCCCATTCAACAGGTTGAGAGAGAGAAGACTCAGATGCAGACTCCCAGCTGAGTTGGTCACCCTGCCATAGTACATACAGTATTTGACACAAAGATTGATTTCTGCTGGCTCACTTACTGGGAATTTTTTGTTGCATGTTGCAAAATCATGTTAATTCTCTGGCAGTTTCTATTCTCTGCTGTGCACCATGGTGTGAGCTAGACCTTCATTACTTTCTAACATATGAGCCATGAACATGAGCCAGCAGCGTGCCCAGGTGGCCAAGGGGGCCAGCAGCGTCCTGGCTTGTGTCAGGGGGGGTGTGGCCAGCAGGAGCAGGGCAGGGATGGTGCCCCTGTGCTCGGCACTGGTGAGGCCGCCCCGCGAATCCTGGGGTCAGGTTTGGGCCCCTCGGGACAAGAAGGACATGGAGGGGCTGGAGCGTGTCCAGAGAAGGGCAGCGGGGCTGGGGCAGGGTCTGGAGCACAAGTGTGCTGGGGGGCAGCTGAGGGAGCTGGGGGGGCTCAGCCTGGAGAAGAGGAGGCTGAGGGGAGCCCTCATCGCTCTCTGCAGCTGCCTGAGAGGAGGCTGTGGTGAGGGGGGTCGGTCTCTTCTCCCAAGTCACTGGTGATGGGATGAGAGGGAACGGCCTCAAGCTGCGTCAGGGGAGGTTTAGGTTGGGTATTAGGAAAAACCTCTTCCCTGACAGAGCGGTCAGGCCCTGGCACAGGCTGCCCAGAGAGGTGGGGGAGTCACCATCCCTGGGGGTGTTCAAAAACATGTAGACGTGGCACTTCAGGGCATGGTTTAGAAGACATGGTGGTGTTGGGCTGACGGTTGGACTTGATGATCTTAGAGGTCTTTTCCAACCTCAATGACTCTATGATTCTACAAGGAATGGGCAGTTTCCAACCTAATTTCATTATCTCAGTCTCGTCCTTATCATTCCTAGGTTCCATGGGACATTTTTCCAAACATCTCATCTCTTACGTATGGCCTGCAATGGGGGGCAAGATTGTCATAAACCTTTAGCAGCTGTGGGATGTAAAATGGTATTTTTCCAGAGTACTTAACATGTGAACTTCACTTCTCTTGAAATTAGTGGTGAATGACCTCCATTTCCATGGGTCAGGTTTAGAGTAATAATAGGAATTTTGTAAACTCCCACAGATGCAGCCAGATTTCGGCATTCACTATCCTGAATTCCCTTTAGAGACAAGAAAGAAAATCCCAACAAGAGACCCTAAATGAACATAAAGCTTTCGCCATTCATTTCAGCACACAACATGGGAGCAGAGAGCCTGAATGTTTCTGCCTGTTTATCCTGTAAGACAGATATAAAATAAATAATCTGAACAGAGGTTGATGAACTTTTCAGATAGTTGAATGTGTAATCTTGAGTTAAATGAAACTTGGCCTGTAAGTATCAGGACTTTTTGTGAATGGCTTCTGCTCTAAAGTAGAGATCGTGACATTAGTCTTAGGGGAAACAGGTTTCTGCTAAAACTATCACCAATAGCAACCGTGGCCCTGAAATCTCTGCCATTAGGCTGTAGAGTTAGATACAGAATTCGGGTCACTAGTGGGTATAGTATTCAGTGGACTATTCACCAGTGCAGTGGGTGTAGTATCTACAACCTGTGGTCTAGGCTCCCACCAGAATTCACCCCAGGCTGACTCAAGCCTATGGTTGTCTTCTCCATTGGCTTGATGAATGACAGCCAGCAGGATATGATGCTATATCACTTCCTTGCTGCTAGCTAGCCCAGAGGGCCATTAGGCATGTTTGACTGGGCCCAGTTCTTGGAGAAAGACTGAACTTCCATTTCACTGCTCCTGGGGCCTGTTCCTTGAGTCCCAACTAGAAAATGTGTCCCCTGAAAAAGTGGTAATACAGCTTTTTCCTGTAGCTGATTAAAATAATTCAGTGTCCTCAATATCACCTGGCTTGGCAAAACACTGAAGTTTGAGTGAAAACTCCGTCGAAGCCGACTTTTAAGTTCTCCGTCTCCCAGAGGTACCACTGTAAAGACTCCGGCAGTCTAAGCAGGCAGAGTAGAGCTGCCGCTCCCTGTCTCTTTGCAGTGTGTGTTCCTGGCTCTGCAAGTCTGTGTGGTAAAAATAGCCATATTTTAAATATACTGGAAATATTAAGGGCTTAATTATCATCTGCTTTGGAGCTTTTTTTCAGCTGAGACTGAGGAGATACGAAGAATTTGGCTGCTGTTCTCTGCTCCTGCACCACCCAGCCATAATGAGAGCTAAAGCAACTCGGTGGCTACTGTATTTTTAGTGGCCCCTTTGGCAGGGAGAGATTAGAGGGGATGCAGCTACTTAAGTACCCCCTTGTTCCAGGCGTGCGTCTGTCCCCAGCAGACCCCTTGGCTGTGTGTAGCTGTTGTAGGAGCTAGCTTTATGTGAAAGAGGGAAAATAAAATCTATTTATAGGCAGTCTGAGCGGCACATTATTCAAGGCTAGGTTGACTCATGCCCATCTGATATCATTTAAAGGGTTAGATATTGCCAGCGAACAAAAATAAGCACTGTTACTCCCTTCTAGTCAATAGAATTAACTGTTCTTAAGCTGACATTTGCTTTTACGGCAGAAGCAGCATTGTGTCTCAAGAGTCCTGTTATAAATATATACTTTGCTTAAAAGGTGCTAATATGGATTTCCTTGGGATTATGGTGATGGAAATGGAAATATGAGGGCAGCAAAATTGGCAGAGAGCCTTCAGCTCTGTTGTCTGTCGCTTACGTTCATCTCTGTTAAAAGGACCTGCAGAAATCAAGGGGAAGGAGACAAAAGGCAGCCCTGTTAACGCCAAGGATTCCTCCTTTTCCACAGTAGAGTCTTGGAAAGGCCCTTCCCTCCTCCTCATCCCAGCTTGTCTCAGGAGTGTTCTCTTGGTTAAATAGAAACCGTTCTGTTTCCTGCCTGTCTTGAGCCATTGGCTTTTGGCGTCAGTTTTCAAGCCCTGAATCACTCTCTGGAGACGCGTGCTGGAAAGCTGGTGGGAACTGATTGCCTATCAGCAGCTGAGATGCAATTCTTGGCTTCACTCTTCTTGGGAATCACAGTGCGCAGACCTGGGCAGCATCATGCGCACAGCGTAAGAGACCAAGCACCTCTCATGGGCTGAGTGCATGAAATCCTGAGGCAAATACTTATTGCAAACTTCAGGGCATGAAGGAGGTGGGAGGGAAAATATCAGCTCATAAAGCTTTGCCTGCTGGCTCAGGAGCAGGGAAAGAAATACAAAAAGAATGAATGTAGTTCCTTTTCTTTCTCAGGTCACAGCTGAAATTAACCATGAGATATTTAACACTGAAATGGAGGAGGAAGCTGAGAAACTAGGAGAGTAACTGCTTGAAAACTGGTGAGCCAAATGTCTCTTTGCAAAGAGAAAGACGCAGGATTTGCTTGGTGTAAGGTCACGCTTATCAACAATATCCTCATTTTTCCTTCCCACAGCCGGGATGAAGAAACCGTGGCCAAAGCTCCAGGCATCCTGCTTGAAATGTAACATCAAGGGAAGGTGCAGCAGGCCGGTGGGGAAAAATGGCTGTGAAACAGGCCTCCCATATACACCTTACATTGTGGCTGCTCTGGGCCAGGTTGGCTCCGAGAAACCAGAGCAGCAGCCATAGATCAGAGAATGAGGAGACGGAGCTGAACTCCTCCTCACAGCTGCTTTAATTCTCTTTGCTGCCCAAGTCTGAGCATGATGGCCATCATCTCTCATTGCAGGGATGCTAATAGCTGCTCTGCAGAGAGGGTGCACCCTTTGGCTCAGAGTAGTGGCAATGGTACCTTGATTGCACTTATAATCAAGGCTAATCAACACCAGATGGTGTTGTGCCTCTGGAATGGTTCTTATATATCATGATAATAATAGCTACCTCAGAAATATTCCTGGAAGGGTGTGTTTTTCTCCCAAATGAGGGTGGGACAGAGAGAAGGGTGCTCATAAGAGTCAATACCCTAGTTGATCCGAACCCTTTGTGGGGTCTGGAAATATTTCTTTCAAGTGCTGCTTTATCTCATTAGATGCATTCTCCTCAGGTTAGCACTGCATATGCTGGGCTGTTCTCTTTCTAACTAGGAAACTTCTCTTGGACCTGAAAAAAATCCTTCTCTGGTATAAATAAATTCCTTTCTAATAAAAATGCATTTTGTTTTCTGACAAAAGATTTTTCATGAGGCGAGTGGGAGAAAGCAGCATCCAGAAACACACAGCAAGAGAGCACGTCACAGGAACATAGGTGAAGTAGTCATCAGCAATTAGAATAGTCTCTCGGAGAGGGGCCTGAAATAGCAAAAAAAGCTGCTGTATTTGTGATACGTTGATAAATGATGTGGTAATAGCTGAGGCATGTCTGTAATAACTAATTGGTTTTAAAAAAAACCTAAGCAGAGCCAGGATTCTCTTTGGGCTGAAGGGGCATTTACAGTTTTCCAGCAAGGCAGATACTAGGATCGTACCCAGCAGATCTGGGAAGTCACAGCCATCATTCAGCAAAGCCCAGAAAGCACATGCCTAACCCTGCCCTTCCTCCAAAAAACTTGTGATATATATAGACAAGACAGAGCAGAAGAAATATTGCTGCCATTGGAGAAAGGGGGAAAGATTGAGTTGGCCAAGTCTCAGTCAGGAGGCCTGTGTCAGAGCCAGGAGCTGAAATCACCTCTCCTGAGGTCAGTCTTTAACGTCATTGCCAAAGGCAGGCTCCGCTCTAATCAAGAGCTGACCTCCCCACAGCTCCTCACTGCAAGATCCCCGTGCTCCACAGGACCTCCTACTTGGACCCAGCCTCTTACTTTTATCTTTTTTGCTTGTCTGCCCTCAGTCAGCTTTCTGAGTAGACCATGCTAGAATAAGCATTGCCAGTGAAGGGCCATGAGAGGGCTTTTCCTATTGGAAACAATCAACAACAACAGAAACACAAACAACCCAAACCACTACCAAAAACCTTCTCTGAAGGTCTTTTTAACCCAAATTCCCGGAGAAGTTTAATGCCATGGTGGAGGACTAGGTTGTGCGGTGTGGTCTGAAAGGTGGGGAGGAGAGGGAGAGCAGGAATTAACCCTGTGGCACGTGGTGAGCAAAGACCCCTATGTAGGATAAGGACTGCCAGAATCTGCTCTGCAAAGCCGGGGGGGGGGGGGGGCGATAAAAACTCGGCCTTGACTGCAGGCAGGAGGGATGGAGTTAACCAAAACAAGAATTTCACCTCTTTGCTCTTCTGCTCCTCCCTTTCAGGGAATCCTCAGTCTTGAAGAAAGGAGCTGGTTTTACAGAAACAGAGGTGACCCTAGGAGTTTGAGGGGCTGCTGGGGCAGACTGCCTGCCCGCCTGCCTGCTGCACCAGAGGCAGCGGCTGCTCCCTGGAGTAAAGGAGGTGAGTGAGCAGGTTGAGTTAACGCTGCCGTATTTGATGGTGATGAGGAGCATGTCAGTGGCAAATGGGGTGGCTATGCCTGAGCAAGCTCCCTTCCCGCCAGCTCAGCTGTATTCAATACAAGGGGTGGGCTCAGGCCCCTGGCAGTGAAACGGGTGCAGGTCTGCACCCTGTACAAGCAAGCAGGTTTTGGTATGTTGGTAACAGACTCCATTCACAGACCGATTGGTGAGAGCAAGAGGCAGAAGGAGCAGTGTGGGAGGAACTCATCTAAAGGGGAGCATTTTCAGAGGACCTAGCCCAGTCTACCCTGCCCCAGGATGTTCACCTTGCAGACAGATGCTTTTCAGCAGTCAGTGAGGTTGTGGTCCCTGCCTAGTTGCATTTGCCCAATCCCATACCTTTTAGGTCAGTAAGAAGAGTCCCAGGCAGTCAGCAGGCTTGGGAAAAAGCCCCAAATGACAGAGAAAATTAGACTTCGGGATCTTTGAACTGTCATTGCTGTTTGACTCACGGCTGTGGGTATTTTCCTCTCTGTGCATCTGTTGGGAGAACTGGGGGTGGCTACTGGGAGATGATTGAATACATGTGACACCCCTGAGGTAAGGCAGCTCTGTGGTGAGGCCTTAACATGTTACAGCAATCCTAACGACTAGCAACTCTGACAGGCACCGCTGTCTTGCAGGGCTGTATCTGGGGGAGCAGGCATCGGCTCTGCTGTGAAATTCCTTGAGTTATTTGCACAGTGATAGCACCCACTGCCCCCAGCGTTACGTGAGCAAGGTCAAAGGGATGGTCAGCTGCCCCCAAGAAACTTAGGGCTTGCAAAAGAAATGAGAAATAGAAATAAAGGGGCTGTTGCAGATTTTAAATCCTAAAAGAAACAGGAGGATTGGTCAAATGTGGGTGCTGAAGGCCAGGCTCCTCTAGCCGCTTTTAGGTGCCTTCTCAAATGGAGCTGGTGCTCTAAGAAGGGTTTTAATGAGGTGAAAAGGAGCTCATCTGCTCTAGAAGTTAGACTGTCAGCCAGGTCCTCTATCAGTTGTACAGAGAAGGAGAGGTACTTAGCCTCTGAGTGCTGTGGCTAAGGAAGCCGCATGGCCGTGCTGCTCGCAGCTGCTGGCTCCTCTCTCTTCCCAGCTCTGCTTCTAAGAGGGGTCAGAGTCAGGGCAACAGTCAGTGTGCCAGGGAAAACTTGCAGTGGTGATCGCTGTAGTTCTCCTCCATCTGCAAAGCTGAAAATGGAGAGAGACCAAAAAAAAGTCTAAAACCCTACAATGATGATAATAATCCCCAATTCCCTTGTAGTCAGTCTCATCTCACCCCACCCTTTTCCTTCTCCATCAGGAAAATGTTTCCCCAGCATTGCTGGCACCCTTATCAGGACAGATCCGGTGCGGGAGTTGTGCTGGGGGTCAGGCAGAGATAGTATAAAGGGCTGGGACGGGGCTCTGGGTTTCTTTCAGGACAGTGAGTTCAGATCACTGCTCTGCCAGAGTTTTTTTCCATGTAACCTTAAGCCTGCCTTTTAAACCCCTCTCTGCCTCAATTCTTCAGCAATTAAATGGGAGAGTACCTTCCTCCTTAGCCATTTGGACTGTAAGCTCTCTAAAGCAGAGGCTGTTCCTTCTTATGCTTGTGTACACCTCCTAGCATCCCTGGTCCTGGCTGTAGCTGCTTCTGTGATACCCCTTTTAATGAGAGAATGAGCACATGTACCCCTCTGTCTGCTCAGGATCAGCCAGTTCATCCCCTTAAGGTTTCCTGTCACAGCAGTTGCACCAGGATCAAGACGACAAGATTTGACTCTAAATTGTCCAAGTGTGAAAGCACAGCGGTTACACTGGTACACATATGTTGTACCAGTCAAAGCACAAAGCGACACCGAACTTCACGCAAATCCATTGCCTAAGCCCCAAGAGGAACACAGCAGCTTCTTCAACGTATGTCTAAACAGCTTTGCTGCACATCACAAATTAGCCAGCCGCTTTAGTAAAAAACATGGGGCAGTGTCTCAGCCCACAGCATGCCTTGGGACAGGCTGTGCGTATGCTGAGCAGCTGGGTCCCCCCGGACTGCTGGGCTCTCACTAGCAGACTTGGCCACAGGACTCGGAACAGGTGTTGCAAATTTTGCTCTTTTTAGATTTTTTTTTATAAGCAGGGCAAGACCATCTGTTCTGCTCTGAGGTCATTAATGATTTCCAGGATTGCCAGGAAATAGAAAATACTTCCGCAGCGTACAGTGTGTAGGGCAAACACATAATATACAAATATATATGCAAGAAAACAGACCAGGGTATATAGTATTTTATGAAATATGACAGTAGAGTGGCTTCCAGCGGTTTTGCCTTGGGAAGATGCACAGCTGTTTCAAGCACGTGGGGAGATGATCTGTATTTGCATGACAAAGGGAAAAACAACATAGTTGTCTACATTACCTCTTTCTTTGGGGTGCCTTCCAGCTCCTTGCTCAGACAGGGGATAGGACTGCCTCCACCTGCAGCCAAGGATCTTAGAGACATTATCTTGTTGCTCAAACCCACCTTTTCTATGGAGAAAGTGGTGTTTTGGGAGATGCAGCCCAAAAAGCCAAATGAAAGCCTGCTGAAGGCAGCGGGAATCTTTCCATTAAATTCTCAAGGGTTTGCCTTGGATTTCTTTTGCTTTCTGCAGACCTGACCCAAAGCCAGTGGAATGACTGTTTTGGGATACTCACGCTGTCCCTTTGAGGAGTGTTTTGGAGGTTAGGAAAAGCTCACCTCCAGATGGGAAGCAAGGCCTTGATGCACCATAGAGCACATGGGGTCCCATGGACCTAATCATCCCTGAAGCCTTAATGAAGCCCTTGTATGGGGCAAGGCCACTTAGCGCTGCCGTCAGGTGCTCGCATACAAATTGTCTGCTGCCCACAAGGCAGCTGTGCATTCTCGGAGGCAGGCTGTGATGTGCTCTGCTTGTGCGGTTTTGCAACTGGCCATCAACATCTGTCTCAAGGATGCCGTTGACTTCTCTGGGGCAGGCAGGATCAGGCTGTATTCCTGAGTCAGTTATAAGGAGTTTGACTCAAGTGGGAGCCACAAGGCTTGTGATAAAAATGTCTGGATGTTTCCTTTGCAGGAAAGAAAGGGAGCTAAATTTTCCTAGGCTGGCATAGGTTTCCTATGCTTTGATAGTACAGTTGCTTGACATTATCAAAACATTTTATTTTTATGTGCTATTTTGCCTTTTTGATGGAGATCCTTTTATTAGCATATGAGTTCAGTATGTTATATACCATGTTATTTTTATAGTGTATTAATAGTCTGTTCTATTTTTTTATTGTTATTGCAACAAACTGTTTCTAACTCATTGAACAGGAGAGTGTTTATATTACCAGAAAAAAGTCACCATTGCTAAAGCAAACTATACTGATATTTCTGATTATTTTTTTTTAAGCAATTCACTGCTAAGTTTCGACAAGGTGCAATTTTTATTTAATTTCATAGAATCACAGAATC
>VZTV01055211.1:0-33859 GCA_013400875.1 Anhinga rufa
TACCATCTGATTAGGTCACAATGAAGCAGGCCACCTAGAACAACATAAGACTGCGTTACATGGCCAAATATGTTATTGGCCGTATGTATTATTAACATATGTATATGTTAATTCAGTTCTATGTCATTGCAAAGTCAACAGTACATTACACAAATTCAATCCTGCACAATCAAGCAGAAGACTCAGTGACTGCATAAAAGCTCTTACAAAAACCAAGTGAACAAAAAAACCCTTAAAATATTGGAGCAACAGAAGATCGACATGTATAGGTCAATTTCTCTTTGAGCTTCCAATTGCATGGCAGAACTCATGTTTTCTTAGAATGCTATTTTTAATAAATACTTCTCAAAAATCCCTAAAATAAAAAAGTTCTTCATGGTCATGATCAGTTTCCAAACACTACCATCCACTTCTCCCTTTTTTCCTGCTTTAAAGCACTACACAAACATCATCATTGAGGTGTATTAATATACTAGATGAAGTTTTAAGGGAAAAATTGTTTTATATTCAAGTACATATTCAGCATACCTTTTCCATGACAAGTCGAGCGAGTTTTATTGGGTTTGCTATACATTTAACTGCAGATACTGCTCCAGAGTTTAAATTTTTTCCATCCATGATAATGGCATCCATTTCTACTTCACCTTTTTCATTTAGAACAGATCCGCAGCNNNNGCCTAAAGAAAAAAAAAAAAAAAAATCAGGGAGGAAGGGAAAAAGAAGAAAGTCATTAAGAGCTAACTATCAGGTGATTCAATTATTAGATCTCATCAAGCAAACTTTCTCTTTCCCAGTTTGTTGCCTGACTTGTTGGAAGTATCTCCTTAACGCAAACAAAACAACAGAAACACTGCTGAGTATAACCACAAAATCCAACCATTACAGAAGTCTCACAGGGTACAACGTCTACTTTAAATTGAGTTTTATTTTTGTAAGTGTAAACACACTTCCAATCCCATCCAAAATGATATACTAGGTATGAAAGTTAAAATAACAATCATGAACGGAATTCTTTATCCCCCCAGATCACTTCAAGTGCACATAAAACTATTTTACCTTTACAGTTCTTCCAAAGAAGGATACAATATAACCCAACAAAATAGTGTAGTGTTCAATCCTATCAACAGATTAATGTCACATGGCATTTCAAGAAACTGCCAAAATTGGTGGAGCAGAATAAGTGCCCACTTACTAATGTAACAAGAGCTTGAAATAACCAGTTCTTCATTACCAAATAAAAACAGTAGATGAAGGAATTAAATAAAGAAATCAAGTAATAAAATGTTGGGTAGTTATTTTCTTCTCTAATTATCAGTGCTATCACTAACCTAATAGAAAATTAATGAAATTAAAAAACCCTATTTGCATTGTCTCATTTTGTAATAATGCCAGTAACTGTATCACAGGGGAATAATCAGTTGTAACTCATCAAGTGCACAAGCCTTGCTAATAAGGATGGAGAAGGCTAAACTAAAAAGAAGTAAAAAAAAAAAAAGCCAAACCAAAAAATGGCAGACTTACACAGTAGCTCAGGCAGAAAGACTTGAACATTGTACAGAGCTAAACTAGCCTTTTTTATTTCTGTTAAATCAACATTAAAGCAGGTCAGAAACCACTGTTAATAATTGTTGACATAAAGCTTCTACACTGGTGTACTTCAGACCTGAATAAATGAAGTTAAGTCTCCTGTTACAGGAGGCAACAAAAGCCTGTAATCCTCTTCCTGTAATCTCCAAAACTCCCCCTGCCACACAGACGCACCTGAACTCTGCTCCAAAAAAGTTATTTTCTGGCCCCCTCTGACTGCAAAAGCTATGCAGGACTGAACTCTGGAATCATTCACAACATGCTAATTTCTAGACTACACTGATCTGTGGAGAGCTGATAGGTAACTTCCTCGTGCCACCCGTGTTAACATTGTTCTTCCAGCTTCTCCTTTATGCTAATGTAATGAGTAAATCTTCGTTGTTTTCTTAGATAAGCCCTGCCACACTCTTTTAGCTTCCTTTGGCAAGGTAGGCTCTCTAGCTCATGATCACCAAATTCCCACTAGAACTAGGGTACCCCCTTCTCAGGTATCAGTGACCAGAGCCATGGTTCTAGGGGACACTCCATGACCCCCCTTCATCACTGCATTAATAGTATCTTGGACATTAATAGATGTCTACCAGACACCTCTCATGGGATACATCTTAGGATTTCCTAAAATTTCCTGAGTAGAACGCAGCTGCACACAGGTCCTGTAGTCGAAAGCAGCTTCCTACAAAAGCCTCCTGTTACAGTCAGTGAAGAGGGAGAGGCACCCTCTAAGAACAATTCATCCCACTTGCCTTAGGATGGCTATACAGCTCTCTTTCTCATTCCCCCAACCACCATAAAAGCCTGTACACCATGGCAAGGCTAGATACTAAACTTCAGGTTATCTGAGGTAGGATGAGTCGTTCCTTCTGTGGTTACAGACTGTCTTTTCTCCTGCCTTCCAGCACAATGGGTAGGGACTACCTGCCTCTGAGGCCACAGTATCCATTGGCAGCAGCGCTGAAAAAAAAAGTTTGACTCGTGAAGCCAAGGCAGGCAAAAACAGAGACAACAAAAGGCAGAAAGTCTAAGGGTACACAAGTAACAATCGTGTCTGACATTAGTCAAATCACAGCAGGGGTACTAAGAGGAGTACTCCAATTCCCTCTATCTACAGATAGATCAATCTGTCCTCTGTCCTGCAAAGGCTGAGGAGGAAAGAGTATGCAGGGATTGCTATAATGACAGTTCTTATACCTGGAGTATTCACACCAAGCTAGTTAATACTGCTAGTCAAAGAGATCACATGAAGGAAATATAACCAAGGCCATGTCCTCATCACCAGCAGGCCTTGATGACTTCATTATGCTGCACAAGTCACTAAAATGGTAGTTTTAGACAACAGTATAGCTCCCAAGCCCCTACATCAAGATGCATCTATGCAGCACGATTAAACACTATAATTCAAAAAAAGGACACAGCTTGATCGTTATGCCCATTCTTCCCAATCTTTATTGTTGTCTCTTAGCAATGTCTGTGTTTTCCTAGAAAATATTACAGTAAGACTGATTTTTCTTCTACAAAGATAAATACCACACAGTGAGTGTTAAACAGCCACTCCAATCAAGGCCCTCTTCACAGAGCTTTCAGCTCATTTTTGCCAGCTACTGAGAGCAGCTGTATCTAATGAGTGTTAACACAATTAGCTGTATCTGTAACTGATTACCAGACTACCTGTCATTTAGATCAGCAGAGTCGAACTTGAACAAGGGCTTAAGACTCAAGTCCAGTTTAAGCAGATTTTGCTAAAAATTGCTCATGTAATATACTACAAACAAAGTATAAATACTGTTAGAGCAAATTGAAGTAAACACCTTTAGACAAAAAATAATTCAACATATATTTAATTAAGGATAAATGTGACCTCGGACCATGAAAAAGTGTGTCACAAACACATATTGCACTTTGTACTTTAAGCAAAATTTTAAGTTATAACTGTGTATCAGTTATTGGATATGGTAGAGTCTAAGGCCCTACCCTGAAATGAGATGATAATTTTTAGAGGAGTATACACTGCTCACAGGTGTCAGTTCAATGATGGCACACTATGAAAGAGCATGGCTCAGAAAAGGCAGTATTAGTGACAAGATCCCACATAAAGATTAAAAAAAAAGCTTGTAGGCAAAACAGAGTACTGCTAGTTACTGTAATCCTACCTAGGATAAGTGCCCAAATGCTTCAGACTTGTGTACCAGTCAAATAAATTGAGCCTCAACAGGTCATTATAAAGTAAGCTTTCATCACTGACAGTCACACTGAGCTAAAAATATATTTCCCATCTAACTAATTTTGATTTACAGAACCATCATAACTAGTGTGTAAGAAACCAAGAAAGTACGCAATCGTTTACACGGAATGATTAAGAAGGAGATGTAAACAATCTTTAAGCTTAAATTTGTATTAAAGCCACTTCCACATTAACATTGGACACCTAATGTCTGACAGAACATCACTGAAGAGATGCTTCTCAATAATTAGGATATTTTCCTGCCCTGAAGTAGCTGACATTTTTAAAATAGCAAATGTAAATTCTCTTGCCAGAGAGATATTTTGAGACATAACCCAGAAGCATGGAGAGCCAAAGGCCAAATAGATACTGATTTACTGACCTGAGCAAAGTCCTAAAGGCTAGTGACTGATTTAGAGAACACATGAAGAAAAGTGAAAGTTAAATGAAAGAATGCCATCCTGATGTTAATTTATATAATAGCACACACAACACCTCTAAGTCCACTTTATGATTTCAGCTTGAATCCTCTAAAAATCAAGATGTTCAACCCAAGTCAGTAACAAAACACTGTAAGTTTCAGCTGAGGTAAAAGCTCTCCCTCACTCTCAATTACAGGTGAGAAGGAACAAGTGAATCTCTGCAAACTCATTGTGTACATAACTAATAGCTATGTTATCGAAAACACCGAACACTGACAGGTCTTTCTTTCCATGTTCATTCCACATACCTTGGTGGGGTGGGCAAATATTCTCACTGAAATTAATAGAAATAATAAATCTGAGGTCATATGAAGATATTAATCATTAGGAAATCCAGTTATGAACCCTTACTGTATAAATTCATGACTCATATACCAATACTGCATTACTTCTGTAATATTATTTACAAAAAGCACTAACTGTAATAATTAACTAAGAGAAAAAAACACCTAAAATCCTCAAGAACAGTTGTCCTCCGGCAATAGGTACAGTTCAAGTGTTAAGGCTTAAACATTGCTGCAAGCCATGTTCCAGTATGTTAAACATGAACATTGACTAAATATCTACTCCATTAAGGAGTCCATGTCTTAAAACTGAAGACACAGCACAGTATCAGGAGATTTACACAACAGCAATACTGCCGCACAAGAACAAAACAACAGGTGTAAAACACTTTAAAATGAGAAGAGAGTAACTCATCTGCCCAAGTGAAGAAGAAACTATGGTACATACATACAAGAAACAATGGCACATACCATACTGTTTTATTATACAGAGAAATAAACTATTTTATGACACCAGTATTTACTCCACTGCAATGTGCATAATTCAAAGAACACGCAAACCAGCATTTTAAGAAGCATTAGGGCAAAACACTTAATACATGATGATTCTAAACCCACTTAATTCTTGAAGAATTACCTGCATTAAAATGAGGATCATCTTCCATTGATCGTACTGCCTCCTCAACTGCATCTAAGGCACTGCCTCCCTGTTTCAGAATACTGTAACCTCGCAGCACAGCTTTGACAACACCAGCACGACTTCCCTCTTCTCGTTCCTTAAAGATCTGGCCAGCTCCACCATGCACCACAATGACAGGCTTCATCCTGCCAAATTCCTCCCAAGGCTTTCAGCGGTGCACACAGGTTACTTCTAATTAGCCTGTTTTGGAAAGAAGAGTCTTCAGCATGTGCTCCCTTCCGCATCAGGGGAGGCCTGCAGCGTAATTAACAGATCTGGTCAGTTTGACTGCAACCATTTTACCTCCCGGAATGCCAAGTACTCACGCAAAGGAGCTCCTAAGCAAAGGAACAAACCCAAAACTTCTCGGCTGGAGGACGTCCCAAGCAACTTGGTGCAGCTCTCAGGTCTGCCCTGCTTTGAAGGCCCCTTCCAGCCTAAGTTACTCTGTGATCTCATGACTTAGTATGAAGCCTGTCCAGTGATATTACAAGCTANACCCGCGCTGAGGTGATGCCCACAACTAAGATGGCGGCCTGCGGCCGCTCTCGCCCGGGCGTTCATACCCCCAGCCTCGGCAGGGGGCCGGGCGCCGCTGCCTCAGGGCCGACGCGGCCCCTGGCTGCCTGGCAGGGGCTGCCGCTGCGCCGTACCCTTCTCGGCTCCGTTCTCCCCCTCAGCCCCAGGCAGGCAGGGGACGAGCTCCCCGGCAGCGCGCTCCTGTGGAGTGACAGGGGCAGCCCTGCCGCTGCGGTGTGGCACCACCCCCTCACCCACCGCCGCTTGATTTTTTTTGTCCCTTCCAGCTAAAGTAGAAAAACGGCACCTCTTCCCCAGATCGAAGCCCGTTATCGTGTCCCGTGTGCCCGCCCTTCCCCTCCCCTCAGACCGGGCGGGCTCTTTCCCGCTCCCACAGCCCGGCCTGCGGCGTACGAGCTCAGAGGGTGAGGGGTGTGTGGCCACGCAGCTCCCGAATAGGCAGCAACGGCAAGAAACAAGCTTGCTATTTATTATTTTATTTTTTTTTAAATGATAGGCTGCTGGTGGAACAAACAGTTGCTTGCTATAAAAAGAGCTACTAAAAAAAGGTCTTCCTGAAAAGGAAAAATATTTGTAAAATAGAGCTCATTTAAAAAAAAAAAAAACAAACCCAAAACTTAAGTTCCTTACCTTTGTAGTAAAAAATATAAAAAAAATAAATCTCAAAATTTACACAAACTACCCAGCTGGCCTTTTCCCTTGACCATTCCTGCATAGCTCACCACCTCTTCCCTCTTTCTCACCATTTTGTTGCTCTGGGCTGGGCTGCAGGGAGAGCAGTGAGCGGTCTGCTGTGGCTGTGCAAGGAGTCGGGGTAACCTGGCTGCGCAAAAGGACCAGGATTTATGGCAATGTGCAGTCACTCAATTTAAGATCTGTTTTGACCCTGAAGGTTGGTTTAAAATGAATTAGTGTGGTTTAATTAAAAGTAACTACTCTAGATGGTTTTTCATTGTCACTGATAGGATTAACAAAGAGGAATTTAAATTTTGTATGTGAATTATTTGAAAGTACCACTTGTTTTTATAGAATATCTTGCTTTCAGAGGTAGTGTCAAAACAGGAAACTGATACTAGTTAGATTAAATAGTTTAGAAGAATTATTTCAATTGTTTGCATAGAGAGCTGAACACTATATATATGAAATTTTAATATTAGTCTGATGTTGTTATGATTCAACAAAACAAGCGTGTCACTTGATAGAACTGGAATAATCTGTTTCTACATCAGTTTTCTACCTTAATCCCTCTTTGGCCCCCGTCTTTGCCATTGTGGCCAAATCATTTGATATTCTTTTAAAAATTATGTAAAGCTTCTCAGAACATGCTGGAAAGTATTACTTTTAGTTTTATAATTATTATGTAGTTTTAAAAAATCAACATATTGAATTGCATATCAGGAATCTGTCCTAAAGCTATGTAAACTGTTAGGATAAGTTTTAAATAATTACTGTAGAAACCTATTGATTTCATTCTTACTAATTTTCTTAAGAGAGTTTTGCATATTATAATTGCCAGAGAAGCAAATTTAAAAATACACAGAATAAATCGGTTCTTTTGCACATGCAGCCTTGTGGAGATTAGCTTTCCTGTTTGTAAACTGAATGTGCTGTACTTGAGAGAGGTGGGAATGTGTTAACACAGGTGAGGGTTGGAAGGCTGAAGCGGGGAACTAAGCGATCTCCTCATGTGTGGATAGGGAACACGTGTGTGAGAATAACCTGTATCACAGGGTCTACTCTGCATTTTGGATTACTAAAATACAATTATAATTGCACTTACTATTTTCCTACAGAACCCGTATAATTAGGAGCATGCACTTCTGCTTCTAGAGAAAGAATTCCCCTTGGAAATTTAATTTCAGGAACCAGCAAAGAAAGTAAAATATATTGCAAAAGTAACTCTTTTAACACATATGCATAATAAATATTTTTTTTGAGTAAATGTTTATGTAGCAACTTGTCTGTTATCCATAAACTAGTTTAGAATCTTCAAAACATGATGTAGAACAGAAAGCATTGCTCTGTATTTTATTACTTGGATTATAGGAGCATACAGAGTTGATCAAGGCTAGGCTGCTCAAGCAAGTGTCATAAGCCTGCAGAAACACAATACTAATTCAAAAAGTCTGCAAACTTGGATCTTTTTATATTAGGCAGAACTGTCATGCAGAGATCATTGCGGCATTAGGATGCTCAGGTCATGCTCTGCAAAAATTTATGCATGTTGAATAAATTTGTTCACATGCACAATTCGATGAAGTCTGTAAACCACTTCCTAACCATATTCTTATTGCAAAGAGTATGCTACTATTTAGAGAAGCTGGAAAGCCCAGTTTCTCTGAGAATCAGTTTAATTTTTTTATGTAAATTGCAATTTTTCTTAAACTTACTTTCAGGTCAGATCAGGAGTGAAATGGGCAGCAGTAAGACAGAAAATGGTGGATGTGGAATTCACTAAAATACAAATGTGATCAAATTCATTAATAAGTTGTATGTTGAATAGTTTAGCTGGAAATATTTTCTTGAGTGGAGAGGTTAGAATCACCAATGCCAATGATGTTTTCTCCCCTTCTGCCCAGAAGTGAGATTAAATTGGGGGTGGGTTCATTTTCCTGCTTCGAGTAGATTTTAACCCTAGAACTCAGATGTCCTTCACGTAGCAGCTTGTCCCAAACAAGAAGTTAACAGCAACTTACTGCTCCCAGTATTTAGTATTTCACACACAGTGTGACGGTCCTACCAGAGAGACAGAAGCACGCTGCTCTCTGAGAAACCCAAGTGCTGGGGGAGAAGGTGGGAAATCCCAGTTCAGATCCTAGTTTCGAATTGAGCACGGAGTGGGTTTGACCAGTTTTCAAAGCTAAAGTTTAAAAACGGTCCTGGTGGTTCCTGTCTCCGTGTCATTTGTATTTACGGAGAATTTATCAGTATTTGTCAGCCTTGCGCTTTGCTGAAGGTGCATTCAAGGTGAGTGTCCTAAACACAAGGCACTCAAACTGCAACATGGATGACTGGCAAAGACTAAAATTAGAACTTTTTGTTTTCCTTTCCTTCCTGTTATTATAAGAGCCCTGAAACCATGTTGCATTTTTGTCACTGCACGTCTGAAAAAACATGTTCATCTATCACCTCTGTGCTTTTGAAGTCCCTCCCACAGCCTGTGAAGTCTATAAATCCTAGCCTGCTCCATTCTAATCACTTTAACTTCAAAGAAGGCAGATCAAGTTCAATTTTTTGAGATTATTTTCAATTCTCTGTTTATTCCAAGCTTTACATTCCCTCTGTAAAACTCTTTCAGACATTCTTGATTTGGCTAATCTGCGTAGTACGTATGTGCAGCATGTTGGAAGACTTGTCTGTATGTCTGATGGAAGCTTACAGCTTCCTAGCAAATGCAGGGGACTTCTGGATCAGTCTCTTCAGAGAAGATGGCACCCTCGGAGCTGGCAAGAGTCGTACTTACTTTGGTTCAACCCCACGCCCCTAGCCAAAAACATTTGCAAACTCCAGAGCTATCACAACAATTGCAGGCACTTAAACCCCCAAGACTTAGGAAGTGTCTCTCTTACATGCCTCTCACTTTTATTTTGTCTTTAAATTTTGATTACATTAGGAAAAATGCAGTTCTCTTTGTTCTTAATGTTATACAATTAACATGCTAGAGGCTATAATTAAACCAGAGATTTTACCTTAGCCCATGTTTTAGGCAAAACTGTGATTACTTTTTAAAATACATTAGAACGTGTTTGCTTAAATATCACTTGAGATAAGGCCTCAAACTTACAAAAACTCCAGGAATTTCCAGGGAAATTTGTAATACGCCTTAGCAGTAACTAAGGCTCAGTTCCAAGTATTTTGTCATGTGTGTAATCTTACTGAGGGCGATAGAAGTTTCCACAGTAAAGATTTTAGGCAGCCTTCTCAATATATAGAACGCCCTGGGGAGAAAAGTTAGCACAAAATAGTTCAAAATAATTCATAGGTTTTTTCCTGTCTCCCAGTAGGAGCAGAATGACAATTAATAAAATGACAAATGAAAATCTGTCAAAGTTATTTTTTTCTCTGTAACTTCTTGTCACTCAGATGTATGGATGTGTAGTGACCCTAAATGCAGTTTATCACGGAATGCAGGAAATAAAAGAGTATCAGCATGGCAGATACATACCAAGCAGATGTATGATACTTGATATACTCTTAATACTTGAGAGATAAAATAGGAATAAAGTGAAACTAAATTGGGGCACAGTCATGGAATTAAAATAATTTGTAGTAACTTAAAGGCTTAACCAAGTAGCCAGGCACTGCAGAGAATCATGGGACTCCTGTATCGGATCACAGATTCCTTCTCATGATTTGACATGGGGTTTGTCGTGGTTTAGCCCGAATCAACAACTAAGCACCACGCAGCCGCTCACTCACTCCCCCCTGGTGGGATGGGGAAGAGAATCAGAAGAGTAAAAGCAAGGAAACTCATGGGTTGAAATAAGGACAGTTTAATAGGGAAAGAAAGAGCCACGCACGCAAGCAAAGCAAAACAAGGAATTCATTCACTGCTTCCCATGGGCAGGCAGGTGTTCAGCCATCTCCAGGAAAGCAGGGCTCCATCACGCGTAACGGTTACTTGGGAAGACGAACACCATCACTCCCAATGTCCCCCACTTCCTTCTTCTTCCCTCAGCTTTATATACTGAGCATCACATCATATGGTGTGGGATATCCCTTTGGTCAGTTTGGGTCAGCTGTCCCGGCTGTGTCCCCTCCCAGGTTCCCGTGCACCCGGCACAGCATGGGGAGCTGAAAAAGTCCTTGACTAGTTCAGCACTACCCAGCAATAACCAACACATCAGTGTGTTATCAGTATTATTCTCATACTAAGTCCAAAACACAGCACTACACCAGCTACAGTGAAGAAAATTAACTCTATCCCAGCTGAAACCATAACAGGGTTAAAATCATAAAAACTTAGTAAATGGAGCTCCAGAGGGTCATCATCATTACCTGCGGTTGAACCTGTGGAGGTAGTGTAATTTTGCAGAAAGGTGGGCAGGGAAAAATTAAGCTTTAGGAGTTTGCTGGGCTTAAGTGCGGTGCATTGCAGGTATGCTTATATATAGCTGTTACTCTGTTACCAAGAGGATTGTAATGACCATGTGTGGCCACTGGAAAGGAAAATAAAGCATGATAGTTTTGCTTAGTTCAAATGTTTGGTGTATTTGTTAGAATTATTTTTGCGTGTAATGAAGTACAGTCTGAGACGTAACAGTAGCGGAACCACGAAAATTTAAGTGATAAAGTTAGTTTGGTAAAAATTATTTCTGTAGCCAATAAAAGTATATTATAATGTAGTAATTAACATTAAGAAATGCTTAGAAAAAATGTATGCAATGTACATAAAACAAGATTCAAAAGGCATGTTTAGAAAGGTGATTCTCCAGAGTTTTTCAATTTATTTCTTAAGAAAATTTCATGTTTTCCCATACGCCTTTGCTGCTGCCAGGCTGTTTTTGAGCAAACATTTATTTCTGTTTTTTAATAATAAGGAATTGCATTTCTCCCTCTCCATTTCCACCTAAGTATAAACTAATATGGTATCTGTCATACCATAATAATAATTGATCAAAAATGAACCTAGAAAAATGTGCAATTAAGGGATCATTGTAGTTGTAGTTTTTAATGTGGAACATAACTATGAGGGAAACATCAGGAACTAATGGGTTTTATTTTGAAAACTTGACCTTTTATTTTTCACCTTTCCCTGAGTTGGAAACCCAATTCTCATGAAGTAACTTAAGAAGATGTTGCATATCAATCTGAAAGTCTGATTGAAGGTTGGATTTTTTAAGATGTTAACCAAATTACTTGTGAAATGGCAGAATACGACACAAAGTAGACCATGAATAGTATGCTAACAGCAAATTCTCCAGTATAAATCAAAGAAGTCAGT
This sequence comes from Anhinga rufa, assembly GCA_013400875.1. Lineage (NCBI taxonomy): Eukaryota > Metazoa > Chordata > Aves > Suliformes > Anhingidae > Anhinga > Anhinga rufa. The sequence goes on from VZTV01055211.1 coordinate 11,735, forward strand.
CATAAGGCTGGTGACAGGCAAAACAAATCAAGTGGGGAAAAAAGAAAAGGTATATTTTAAAATGAGATGCTAAATGAGGTAGCTAATTGATGTCTGCCTCATAAGCATAGATCTATTACAGAGAGAGTTGATGTCAGATTGCTCAAAGATGATGCTGTAAATGCAGTGTAACAGCTGATGAGATTTGTGGGAGATCTTGGGATAAGCCAGGCAAGGATTCTGGAAACAAAAAGCACCTGTAATTTGATTGTGATATGAATAGGAAACCAGTGGAATTGGTTGAAAGTGGGAGCAGTATGGTGACTTTCTCCTCAATCATGGGAACAAAAGCAGTGATGTTCGCTCCCAACTGCAGTACAGAGAGTGATTATTTCATGAGAGCTTGGAGAAGAATTCAAGAGCGGAGGTACAGAGAATTCCATAGCATCACTTGTGCTGATCATAGGTGGGGAATATTGGCTTCGGTCCATTATCTGGGAAGCTTCCTAAAGTTGCTGAAAGCAGCAGACTTCATTTGCCTCCTGCCAAGCTACACATGCATGCTGGGCTGCTAGATGTGTGCAGAACTAGATGTTTTCCTGAAGATTTGATCATGTTGCCAGTGCTAGCAAATTTCGAAATAAGCTCACATGAGAAGAAAACTCAGGATTAAGTGTTATTCTAAAATTACAGAAGGAGGCAATTTGTCAACTGAGCTTTAAGGAGAGATAAATGAATGGGAGTTGATTCACAGTATATTTTACTGAAGAGACTAAAGCTATTGCAGTACTAGCAACCATGAACAAATGTAATTAGGACTGGTTTAACATGAGTATCAAGTGTAGAAAAGAGCATCACTAAGGATCAAAATGTTGGTAGCATTCTACTATTTTCAGCATTGAAATATATGTTAAGAAATTAGGTGAAGATAAATGTGATACCGTGTATTAAACTTTTTTTTTTTTTGCCAGATTCAGGTGGAGCTGTAAACTGCAAATCAATTCCTTTATGAACCACAAATTCTCCTTTATTTTTTACTTCATACACTTGTGAACAGCCTCTGACGTTATCTGATAAGTTCCTATTTTAATATTATTTCATAAAGTAGTCTTAATTTAAAATGTTACTAAGGAAGCTTTGAAAAAAAAACATTATGCATATCTTTACATTCAGTAGCTATCTTCAGTTGGGTATTAATTGGCACAATATGAAACAGATCTGTTAAGGGCATTCATGTGCTGAAGTTATATTGAGGGTTTTGCTGGGCTCTGCAGGAAAGAAAGATTTATTTCTTCATCCAAATGTTTGCGCATTTAATAAACAACTTACCTGGCATGTATGTTCGTGAAAACAGCAAAACTTTGGAGGTTATCGGATGGTATTTTTTCAAGGGCGGAGTTTCAACATGAAACTAAAAACTTACTTCTGAGTGTCACATTTGTCCAGAGAACAGGAATAGGCTTTGTGTTCGACGTGCCAAGGCAAGGCCAAACAAAACAGCTCTGATTTTGAATATTGGATAGTTTCTGGTGTCACAGGTAAGGAGAGGAGACTCTTAGGAAATGTGGTCTTTTACAGCTACTGGATGTGTCCTACAGGGGAGCTGAACTCAGACTAGTATATGGAAAGGATGAGGTTTGTGGCATGGACCTAAGGTAGCACTCTAGTAAGCCTTGAGAGTGCATGGGCATCTCTGTAATGGTGATGGAGGGTGTCTTCCTTCTTTAAGATGCCATGAGTAAAATGTGATCTGTATTTTTGTACCTAAGCTTTTTTGGTAATGCAAAGATATCTCCTGTTGTAATCAGTGAGACGTTGGCAATTCCAAGACGAATGCCATCCCTGCACTTTTTCTTTTCCGTCTTCCACCTTTTTCATCTTTCTCTCCCCTCCCTCCCCTCCCCATCCGAGTTTCCTTTTTTGTACAGTGGGCTTCATGAAGAAACTGGCAATGCAGAATTAGTATTTCAAGTTGATGGAAAAGTCAAGAACATAAGATAGTACCAGTTTCATCATAATTGGTGAGCTATTTCTGCAGAGGAATTCCTTAGACAAACCCTACTGAAGGTAGAATTTGAAGAAAAACTAGTTAACATCAGGACATCAGCATCCCTAAAATTTGGGGACATGCAGTTAGATTTATTATCTTTCTGTTGCTTTTGTTCCTTTTCTAGCTTTTGCATTTTTAAAGAAAATATTTCAATACCGTTTATTCATAAGTCATTGGAAGTTCCATTTTTTCCCCACTTTTAAAAAAATAAAGGTTTTTAAGGTTACAATATTGTGGATGAATGATGTCTATAACCAGAGAAATGCTTCAAAGCAGGTTGAAAGGAGGACGCTAGGCTTTCTGAAATGCTCTCTGATTGAATATGAGATATGAGAGCATCCAACTCGTTTTAACAATGAAAACTCTTTTTTTTTCCCTGTGTAAAAATAGATCACAGTGCAGTGACCCCAGAGGGAGAGAACAAACGAAAAAGATGTGTGTTTCTCTAAAACTCCTGACTATATTGTTACAATCTGTGTCAAAGGATGGCAAATCCAAATTGCACTGCTTCCTGTGTTCTTTGAATTAGAGCTTGATGTGTGCTACACTTTTTTGACCCCTTCAAAATTTTGTAATTCAATTAGCAGATTTCTTTTTCCCTATCCAGCCCATTTTGAAGGGGAAGAAAGAATAGACATATACCACTGTGACAACATTTCATTCTTTTCTGAGTCTAATTGCATATTTTGAATGCAATTTGTATGAAAGCATTCTTGTATGAATGTAAATCAGAAGGTTATAAAAACAATAACCAGTATTAACCAATGGGGATTAGACTACCTGAACTGGCTAGAAAAAACTTACTCCCCAGTCCCTGGTTTATAGGCTTGGTGCTTGCCAGGGGATTTGCCCAGCTGCACTTGCCTTTATCCATGTGTTCAAATGTGAATTAGTTAGCGCAAAAAGTTGGCAGAGGAATAGGGAATGTTTCACCTCAAGGTCAGAAACAAGGCAGGGTGATACTGGCTGAATGCTGTTATGGTCTGATAGTCCGGCATGAACGTGTCTCTATATTGCCATCAGTTGACAGAAGTCTACATTTGAAGAACCACTCTTTTCTAACTGACAGCCTTTTTGCAAGAACGCTAAGTAGCAGGCACCTGCCTTAGCTGGCAAAAAGTTAGGTGTCCTGGCTAAGCTAGTTGTCTAGGCTTCCTCTGTAAGCCCTGGGGAGAGGGATTTTCAGTGTGATTCACACTGTTCTAAGATATGTGTCTAAAATAGATGAGGTGACTCATCCTCTGGAAGTACCTGCCACTCTACTGACGACAGAGGGAGACCTAGATGACTAACTTACCCTAGATAGCTAAATTCTGGACTGGTAAGTAATATGAAAGAGAGCTCAGCACCGATGTCTTTTCCTTTTAATGGAAAGAGGCTCAAGTATGCAGTCGTTATGAAAAAGTCTGTAAGTCCATTGGTCATGCAGTATATGCTGAAAAAGAGGTGGACCTGCATTGCTGTCCTGCTGTATCTTTCATAAATACATGGATTTTGGTTTTTGCTAAATTAATCTATATCAAGGTGAGGAAAAGAAGATGTCTCTTCACCTTAAAAATCCCACTGGAAAGGGATGTGTTATTTCCATTACACAGACATATGAAGCAATGGGTATGATATTTATTCTGCATCAGTTTCCATTATTGAAATGGCTTTGTATTGAAATCGCTTTATATTTATTCCAGTGGAACTGGATGTAAAATCCATTACGCTTGGCGTTTATATACTAAAAGGTTGTTAGCATGCATCTGCTAAGTACAGCATGGACTTCAAAGATCTGCAGTCTGCAGGGGAATGTATGTGACATTAAGTTCACTGTCCACTGGTTACTGCTTCAGGTGCGCTTTTTTGTAGAACTTACAAAAACTAAACTTTAAACTCATTAGTATTTAATTAAAACCCATCACTTGGTCAATTTGAAAATTATGAGGTCTCGGTGAATATTGAGGAAGTATTCACAACATCTGATTTTAGATACCAAATTAGGTTTCTAAACAAGGAGTCTAGGCATCTTCTGTAATCAACGGAGAAGAGCTGGCACCTCCGGGGAACAATTCAGAGCAACTAAGGTAAGCAGGAAGTTAGTGCTCTGGTTGCCCTCCAGAGGACTTACACTGCTGCCTCGCTTGAATCCTCTGAAACAGCCGCTGAGATAGTTATCCCTCTGTATTTACCGGGGAGGAAGCCTAGCCTGGTCTTGCAGGCTGTTAAAGTAGGCAACATGAATACTTCCCTTGTTGTTTCCTATTGTAATTTTTAGGTCAGTAATACATTGTCACCTCAGAGCAGAATATTTTTCTGAATATATTTAGAATATATTTCTGAATGTCAGGCTTAGCTTGCATTAAAAGTGGCTGCTGCATGGTTAATGGTAGTATGCTCAGTAATGTTAATGTAGCAGGATGCAATGTAGTAGTAGTATGTATGTAACGCAATCTATGTAGTATGCTCAGTTTTAAACTTTTTTCTCTTGTAACTTAATTGACTGAGCACCCCCCACAGGCCCAGGGTAGTCAGCAAAATCCACTTGGTTTTCTCAGAAAGTTTGCATTCATTTTGCATGCTCCCTGGTTGAATCCTAAACAAATCTACTATCTCCTGTGTCTGCAAGGCCTTGAGTACTGAGCTGCCGGCTGGCACAGACACCGCAAGGCCCTCTTCATTTACCATTGCATTCAGAGCATTAGAATGCAGTGCTTTGGATCAAACAGCCTGATGAATTTTTATGTTCTGTTGGTCAACGGCTGCTTTACCTAAAGCACTACACTCCTACTATAGCTTTGAAAGCATAAAAACTGGTTATATATTGCTTTATGCAGATTGTACAGAGCTTACAAATTCAGGGTGTTGAGCTGATTTGCTACAGTTTGAAAAATCATCTACAGGGTTTAGGAACGTATTAACATGGCAAGTTGAGATCCATGGATTTTCTTTCCTTTAATATGGAAGTCCAAGTTTATAGGTAAAGCACAAAATCAGGGAAGGGTGAAGAGAAGTCACGGAACAAAGACCAGCTTTGATCAATCTTCATTGCACACAGAGAGAAAACAGCACAATATAGGATATTACATTATTGCCCAGGGGAGGAGTTTCCAGACTTTCAGGGAGCAAAGGAGGCATGTTACAAAAGGCAAACGACAACGGTAAGTGCTGTACACCAGGCGTTGTCTTACAGTGAATGAGTTTAGATGACAAAATTACTTTAATATGGTAACCGTAAGAAGTAGCGAATGCATTCACCGAAGACAACAACCAACCTTGAATCTGTTTGATAAGTTCAAATTCTGCTCTTTGGTAAATCTTGTTTTAAAGGCCAAGGAAGGTGAAATTGCAAAGGACACAAGAGTGTATCCAGGCGAACAAGAACATAATTTATAGTCGCCAGAGTTGTTTGATGAGGTTCACTTGCTAGATACCTGATAACAGGGAAGACCAAACTGTCACTGTATGGTTCCATAAAGAAGATTTGTCTATAATAGGGAGCATTAAACAGGGTAATGGAAATTACTTGAGCAGCTACTGAATTAATTTTAATTTTAAACATACTCTTATTTAAAGATAACAACTGGCTGGACAGCATAGCAAGTTTTGTATCTGAGTGCATCTGTTAAAAAAGGACTGTGAGAAGTTTGCTGGTTTTGAATATAAACCTGACTGTGCTGTCAGCTAACATCTCCCTTACCTCGGGCAAAACTTCAAGTGATTCAAAGTGATACAGGTAGGACTCTGTTGTAGACTCCTGAAATCATTACCTCATACAAACTGCTGTTATTTAATAGAGAGCTGTAATTGTTTCTCCAGAGGGTGATGAATATGATTCGTTATAACTGATCTTTTTCATACCAGAAGAATAGTGCTGTTGCTAGCTCAGAAGACTTTTTGGCAAATCAAAAGGAGACTGCTAGTTTGGAGCATTTCTCTGTCAGTTTGAAATCCCCAAGCTATAGCTTTGAGCTCGGCAGTGAGTGCTCTGCAGTAGTACCAAGAGAGCTGAAATAATCAACAATAGAAACCTTTTATCTCATGTCTGAAATCCATAGATAGAAAAGAGAATGTATATATAAATATTTCTCTTTAATATTTCACATCGTGCTTCCACTTAAGAAGTCTGAAGTTCTTTCACTGAGAGTGGACATAAGCCAAACCAAGCCACAGGATTAATCATAAATAATTTATATGAAATCCCTCTACTAAGATATCCTGCAACTTCATAAAGACTGAACACATGTTCTGAGAATACATAAGGATTGCTAAAATTAGCTTGCTTTAACACGCCTGGGAACAACACATGAAGCTGCTGTTGCAGTTTTCCTGACATAGCTGATCATGTTGCTTGCTGTTCACAACAATTAAATGCTCTTTTTCTGTTTTTCTTTTGTTTTGTTTTTTTTTTTTTTTCTTTTTCTTAGAACCCTTTCCAGATTAAGAAAAAAAATCTAAAAATTCTGAACAATGTTGACTGGTAAAGGCTGTAGAGCAACTATTGCTGCAATAAACAGGATTAGTTTTGGATTACTTTCTCTACAAAGACTCTGCAGCAGTGCCTTACTTTTCCTTGCTGAGAAACGTCAACCCTTTCAGGTCTCCATGGTTATCTCACAGAATGAAAAGTAAAAGCATTCTGGGATGATTATATAAAAACTTGTAAAGGGTAAGTACAAACTAAAAAACAATGTTTGAGGGCTAAACAGCACATTTTCAGATGGCTGAATATGTGTGTGTGCAGGAGCCTTAAACTGTGAAGCATGGGATGGACCTTGGTTTGGGGAAGGCACAGAACAGGCCTTAGTGATTTATTAGTGTATCTTTTGAACATGTACCTACCAATGATTAAAGCAACAAGAAAAGATAATTAACTGGGTTGTATTTGGAAAATACACCAGTGGCTTAATTATCAAATGTAAACATCAGTAAAGTACAAAATATTCAATATTCCTAAAACATCTGTACAAAAGAGATTTTAAGAACATAGTTAAGGCTAGGCTTGCATATGGATCTGCATACCATTAAAGCTGGGGAAGTGGATTTCTGCCACGTTCTGTAAATGTAAGATACATAAATTAGAATTGCTTAGGGATAGTGTTGCTTACATGAATCGCTTCTCCACTGTTTTTCATTTATGAATAAATGTGCTTGGTGTGACTACTCTTGTCTCACAGTAATCTCAAACAGCAGAAAATATCCTGTATGCAAAGGCTTGCAGATATATAATATCCATAATCTGTGTTTCTCAATATTTATTACAGGTATTTTATGTTTACAGACAATTCAAAGCTGGGAGGACTGAAATACACCCAAGAGAGGTTTAATACTGATGTGGAGAAATAGCCTGAGAAAATCAGGATGCAGTTCAGGGACAAAGTCAAAGTACTGCTCTATTTAGATGGTGTTTCTTATTGTACTGGTTTTGGCTGGGATAGAGTTAATTTTCTTCACAGTAGCTAGTATGGGCTGTGTTTTGGATTTGTGCTGCAAACAGTGTTGATAATACAGGGATGTTTTAGTTACTGCTGAGCAGGGCTTACACCAAGGCCTCTCACCCCACCCCACCAGCGAGGAGGCTGGGGGTGCACAAGAAGCTGGGAGGGGACACAGCCGGGACAGCTGACCCCAACTGACCCAAGGGATATCCCACACCATATGATGTCATGCTCGGTATATAAAGCTGGGGGAAGAAGAAGGAAGAGGGGGATGTTTGGAGTGATGGCGTTTGTCTTCCCAAGTAACCGTTACGCATGATGGAGCCCTGCTTTCCTGGAGATGGCTGAACACCTGCCTGCCCATGGGAACCAGTGAATGAGTTCCTTGTTTTGCTTTGCTTGTGTGCGCGGCTTTTGCTTTACCTATTAAACTGTCTTTTCAACATCTCAACCCACAAGTGTTCTCACTTTCACCCTTCTGATTCTCACCCATCCCACTGAGGAGGGAGTGAGCAAGCAGCTGTGTGGGGCTTAGCTGTCGGCTGGGGTTAAACCACAACACTTATCTAAAAATTTCTTATCTAAAGTGTAGTATGAGGAACGGATAGTGGTACTTAGGTTAAGTATGAGTCAACAGTGCTGTGTTACTATAAAAAAGTAAACATGCTGGGGAGACATGACAAATATAAAATATTTAAAAGACTTGAAAGCAGAAAGAGAATAACCTGTCCTGTGGGCTAATGGGAGTAGGAAAATATAAAATGGACTTAAATCATAGGAAAATTTCAGGCTAAATATTATCGTTACATTATTTTTGCTAGACATATTGAAAGCACTGGGACCATGGAGGCTTCTCTGCCTGCTTGTTTATGAGCTGGTCAGACAAATATCTATCAGATATAATAGATGCTGCCTTGGGACTAGATGCATCTTTCGGCTCCTGCCAGCTCTGGACTCTATTATTCAATATGGTAATAAAACTTCCCAAGTAGTTTCATGCAAATATGCATAAAGATACAATTCAAAGGGAGTATAAAGCCTTCGACACTAAGCACTGCATGAAATATGCAATTTTCCTCCAACATAAAATCTACTTCTTTTTTCAGTGAAGTAAATAGTCAAGCTTCTAGTTTAGCTTTGATTTCATATTGTCATCTCAGTGTCACTCCTTCTTCACAATATCTCATCCAACCCACAGATCCCTGTATCAGAATAATACCTTTGCCACCTTCCTCCTCCTTGGTAGGTTGGGACAACACAGAAAAGGAAACAGAAACCGCCTTGGACAGCGAACTCAATTCAAGTTGACAATATGATGCTGCTGTTGAAAAGGCAAAGCTTATTCTGTGGTGTATTAAATAACCGTCATGTATAAAGCACTGGAGGTAGTTGAGCTACCCTAGTTGGGTAGCTGGGCTACTACAGGACAACACACCATTAGAGAGAACCCAGAGGACAACAACAAATACAAACATTTTAGAAAATATGACCTAGAAAAGAGACAGCAGAATGCAGTGTAGAAATGGGGAGTGGGGAACTCTCCCTCTCATTTAGGTGTCTGACTCACACTTTAGCTCTATGTGTTTAGTGAAGAGTATTTAGTGTTTACTCATATGTATATGTATATATCTATGTATATAAAGAACGCTCTTAAGGGAAGCATATTAACTCTTCAAGTCTGTAAAAAGCTGTTAGAAAGGCAGGAGCTGTCACTTGAGCAAGAAGTAGCAATTTCATTTTTTATCAAAACCTATATTCAAGAAGGGCTTCTGTCTAAAGCAAGACAAGCTCTATTATGTTGCTGCTTCTTTAACGTTTCTGTGGGAAGATTTTAGAAAAAGGTTACCTACCCAAATATCTTTCAGGGCTGGTCTTGATTGCTGAATAAATTTCTGCGATTTCTATTATTTAATAGGGTTTGCTCTTAGTATTTGTAATCAATGTTTCCCCCCCCATTTTCATTCTGTCCCTGCGTCCAGATTATCAAAGGCAGTAGAAGAGAAGCCCTCAGAAGGTCGGTGCTAAGACTGCTACGCAGTGCTCTTTTACTTGATTGCTATCATAAAACGTAGCAGAGTACCACACAGACAGGTTTTGTGGAAGTTTTCTTGACAGAACACCGTGTGCTGGTATGGTTAGGTCTGGTTGCGACACATGCAGTGTTTTCTTCACGTGGGACTTGGTGAAGGGTGGTTGCTCCTGCTACAAACAAACCAGGAGGTTTCATAAGGCAGTTCATATTTTGCATTCTTTCATATATGGCCCCAACACGCCTGTGATTAGACTGCAAAATGAGAGGATGCATAAAATATGTACTTTTACACTAGCTCACTGATCCAAAATACTTTTACCAATCCATAGTCTAGATGAAAAAGAACCTGAGAGACAATTTAAAGAGGGATTGTTTGAGGAAGATCAAAAGTGTTTTATTTTATATTGCTGAATCTTCGATCAGGACAGGCTGCATTTTGCTGGGTGTCATACAAGCACTTAAGTCTTAATTTCCACCTCAAAGTGCTTCACTTTGTCTGACTCCAGCCTCTTCTTATCTGGGGATAATGCCATTTGCTAAAATGAAAGACACCAAGAAATGCCTGTTTCATGTTATACACCTACATAAATACAGAGGTGTCGCATTGTAGATGATGTCTCCAAACACAAAGAAACAGAACTGATTTTATGCGATGGCTCTCGGATGTAATGTTTTCAGATACCTCACACCACTAACACTACCTTAATCCGCTGGGTAAAGATCTTTCCAGAGTGAAATGACTCAGGATTTTGCACAGCTATTCAGTGCAGTCAAAGGACTTTTGAGAGCCTTGAAAACCACTGCAGAAAGGAAGTTTTAGGTAATTACCATTATATTGTTTGGGGAGCAGGTTTTGAGGCTTGCTTTTTGTGTGTTTTTTTCTTGATAAATAAGCAGTATTTCCTAACACCTACTATTTCTTTTTCTAAGTTCATTTTGCCAGCATATATGTTATATAGGCTATTAAAAGGGTTGAAAATGAATTTGCAGCCTTTATTAAGAAAGGACTTTGACTTACATACTGTTACCATTTAAGTGACCCGTCTATTTTAAGCAGCGCAGAGGTTGTTTCTGTTTGCGCAGCAGTATCCCAAGTAACTTTTTTGTACAAGGAAAAAATACTTGAATTAAAGGCTGAAGTACGTGCAGTCAGTAATGTCAGTGAAAGAGTATTGGAAACCTGTCATTAGTAAAAAGTTTTCAAATTTGAGAAATTTTATTGCTTTTCTCAATTTCCTGTGAGACAAAAAGAAAAATCTAAGAGATTTTCCTATTATGTGGAAGTGACAGCAGACTTAATCTGTTAAAACAACCATCCATTTCCTCATTAGAAGTTCTTACCTGGATTTTTATAGAATTCTAAAATATCATTTATCTTCTATTGAGCAGTAGATTCCTCTAAATAATTACATTCTGCTAGAACATATTTGCATCTCCCTTACCTAATCTATGAAGAAGCATCTTTTCATTCTTCTCGCTCTCAATTTCATCTGGCTTTTAATTTCAGAATTTAAAAAATCACTCTTCTTGTTAACTTTAAGTAACAGTTGTCTGATATCTGAAGATACAAGAACACATCTGCAGATAAATTTGTAAATCTGGTTTCAGGAGTTTATTCCTTTTTATTTTATGGTCCATCAACGGCTATGTTTAAAAGAACACAAAGACCATAAATGTGTCAAATATCTATTACAGTCCATTACCTTAATTCAAATTTTTAAATTAGCTTGAAAGCTTAGTGTGATTAACTATTGGTGAAGGGATATTGTGCAATTTCACTAGGATTTGGTTTAAAGCAACTTATTTTGTACAGAATGCTTGTTAATACTTGAGAGGCCAAGTAAGGGAACTTGTAGAGGATCTAGTTATAATCTGTGATTTGTAAACTGTGAAGCAATTAGGCTTTGATTGCACACAGCTTTATAAACCTCTATTCAAGGTGCTTTCCAAAGGAAAACAAGATTTATGTTTTCTCTGTGTCCTCTCAGCTTTCTTCTTATGTTCTCTGCCTCATGCCTACTCCTTCAGAAACTTTTTAACCTAGTGCCCCATTTCAGCCAAAGTTGAGAAGGGAGAAAACTTTGAGGTAGTTTTCTACAAGTTTCATGAATGAAGATGTTCAAGGAGGGGAGGTGCCTTGAGCAGCTTTGAGGGAAAGGCTGTGTATAAGAGCATTCGTTATTGAAAAGCCATCAGAGAAGCCATGTTGGAGCTCAAACTTGAGACACATATCTATTTATAGGATACTGGACTTCATGGATTCCAATAAATTTAATGGTATGGTTAGTTATTTCAGTGGAATTGTTCAAATCTTTGGAAGTCAAAACTCCAAATAATATACAAGTGAGAACAGTGTAAAATAATAGGAAACTATGGAAAAGTCTCTAACAAAGATTGTGATGCGACTTGTAAGTCCTCTATTATTTATGTATTATATTGAACTACTAATACTGAAATACTAAAAGGACAGTAGAAATAAATAGTGATAATGCCATCAGCGGCTTACAGAGGTGGAAATTTAATGGAAATGTGAAGTGCTGAGTCACAGTTAAAATTTGCAGTGATGGAATATGGGAACCTATCATTCTCTCAAATTTTAAGTGGATCTGGTGAGTTTTGAAAGAGATATTACAATATTCTCAGTAATTCATTTAATGGATAAGAAAGAATATGTCAATTATTCTAAATGTGTTCACCTGCAGAGCGCTTCTAAATGCCAGCTTTTAGGAGTTCCTTATCCATGGCCTGGAGCCACAAAATTTAATGTAAGTATTTTTGCTCTCAGTTTATGAGGATGGGAGTATTCACCCAAGATGGAAATCCTTGTGACATACAGTCAAATTCAGTGAAAGTTGTTGCAGGGACCTGGAAGTTACCTGATGTATATGAGGAAACAACACAGAGCAGCAGAAGAGATCCATAGGGCTGGCGATATAACTGGACATGATATAGTGTGTTTAGGTCTGGGAGAGTCGGTGTCCTGAAGATCTTGACAAGTTCGAGACTACACAAGTGCAATAAAAATGGCTTGCAAGTGGGAGAGAGAAAGTGGAAAACTGAACTTGCACAGCTTGGCTATGTGACAGCTAAAACTCTACAAAGGCATGATAACAATTCATAAATACTTAAATGGTGTACAGAAAGGGGAGAATTATGTAGTTCAATGAACAGGATATAGAGCTGAGGATGAAATGAAGAAAATTAAATTGATCAGTTCTAGGACTCAGTTCCTGTGATGTTAAATTTCCTCCCTGCAACAGTCCCCCTCAAGGGAAGAGGAGGAAGTTTTCTTTTATGGAAAAACACCAGTAAATGGCCATTAGTGAACAATCCTGTACAGATGTAAGGTGTAACTCGTAACAAATTCCTAGTTTAACAATATATAACCCTGAAGGAACTAATGTGACCATACTGTTTGACCTACTCTGTAGCGGACAGGACATTCTTGAAGCAATTCCTGATTGGATTAGATTTTCTTCTTGTCCACTGCATATGGTTGCACCCCTGATGTCCAGGTCATTACACAATCTCTTTTTTCCAGTTCTTGACCTGAAATATTCTTTAAGCAGTGAACCAAAGCTAGAAGATAGACAGTTTGAGAGCATGGATGTGAGCCCTGTACTTGTGAGGGAGGAAAGGGAGGGGGAGCAGGCGAATTTGGAAAATGATGTGTTCAGCATATCTTTTCTTTCTGCTTGTTTGCTCTCTCTGTATGGGTTGCTTTGCTGCTGAACGCATCATATAAGAAAAATCTATATGTATTTGTATCTTAGGACTAGTAGAAGATGGGTATTCTCTCACTGTGGGAGAGAAAGTATTTAAAGGAATTCTATACATCTTGATGTATACATTTTCAGAATGAAAAATGAAAATTAAGGAAAGATTTCTAATTTCCATGTAGTCAAAGGAAGAAGGAATTTGATGAGAATTCACTGTTAATAAATGCTTAGTCCAATAAGTCACCCAGGTGAATTCCCTGGTAGAGTTACCTGGAAAGGGCAATGAGCTTTCTGGCCTTCTGGTCCGGGGGCACCCAGCTAATGCTAGTGAGTGGTGAGGATGGAGCACTGGCTGGTAAGCTGCCTCCTTCTGGTCAGTCTGTTTCTGGTACACATTTAAAGAATACATGAATCTCACAGTCTGGCAAATACGAGGCACAGAACTGTCCCTTCTGTACGATTATCAGACCATCGCTTGGTATGGAGAAGAGATGCGTTCATAGTCAAGAACATTCCCCTACCCTCTCTGACGGCCCTGTCCCACGGAGCTGGCCATGGCAGCAGCTGAATGAGAACCAAAAGCAGGGCAGACCCTCTGTCGTGCAGACCTCAAATTTCTTCGACGATGTGAATTTTTTGTTAAGAGTGAACTAATGAACAGATTATTGTGTTGTTTTCTCCCCAAATACGTTCTTTCCATCCTAACTGTAACTCACTTTCATGTCTCAGTAGGCCTAATCTGGAGCTTCATTTACCTAGACCTTGGTGCTCGATTCTACTGTATTTGTGATACATACATTTTCTTGAACCGAGCCTGCATCTTCCCCTCCTTTAAAGAAGCCTCCGAAGAAGAACATCACTGCAGCACCTATGAAAAATTATCCAGGTGATAATAGCTAAGTTGTTAGTAGCAGTAACAATAGATTCACCTCTTTAAAAACCTTTCAAGCTGTTCATGAACTGTCCACTTTATGGACATATATCTTTCTAGCCATTTTTACCCTGTGACAGTTTACTGATCATACACACCTGTGGCTCCTGTTTCAAACTAGGTTCCATCACTGAATTTTACATGCATGAAGATGGAGAGCCCTGCAGTAATGCTTACCCGTAGACTGTGTGAAAGCTGAGGCTCTGAAATCCCAGGAGGAATTTGGAAAAAAAGATTTCAGGATTGAAAATGGAGATAATAAATGATTTGAAGCAAAGGCTCCAAGCACCATGTGTTTGTGCAGCATCCAGCATGATATCGCCTTGAATTATGCCCAGGGCTCTTGAGTCCTGTTACTGTACGTGACAACCCCAGGTTGTATTATTTTATTTATAAACTGTATCGTCTTTCCCTTTTTCCCTTTCTTGCCATGAACAGTTTTAATCTTCCCTCAACCTACCTAAAGTTTTTTCCCCTTCTATGAATATGTATCTTCCTATCTACCATATATTCATTTGAAAAATAAAAAGATAATGTTAGAGTTAAATAAACAATAGGCCCTAGTTTTAAACCAACAAAGCTCAGTATTCCAGGGTTGAACCCAGCAATTCATCCTCTGTGGCTCCCAGAACTTACACCGGCTCTAAAATAAACGGGCACAGTCCCAAATACTGAGGCTGACTTGTTATCTCTATATGTACTTTTCAGATAACAGACATTAAATAATTCACTATACAAAGTCTTATTTCAATTAAAATGGTAAAACTGATAAAGAAGTTTTCTTTACTTTTGGGAACAGATCTCTGGCTTGTAATTGCATTAATTACAAATACACCCAGTTGAAAAGTTATTCAAATGCAAATTTCCTTAATGAGAAGAAAGCAACTGGGAGTATAATTTTTAGTTGTTGCAGTTAATGAAAGTATTTGATTTTGTTTTAATTGCACTTTTAATAAAATAAAGTGCTCTCACAGTGATGAGATTTCACTAATACAGCATCATCTAACAGCAGTGCCAGAACTTCCAAAGGTTGCTGATGGTGGATAGATCAGCCAGCGCTGAGCCCTCAGCGAAGGTGAGTGAAGCAAACAACACCTGCTCCTGGGCAGAGCTGTACATGGTGAGGTGCTGGTCTCTGGCTAACTGCACTGTACTAAAGGACATCACAAAAGTAAAGCACTGGGCAGACAATTTATGCCTTAAAAATACAAGGGGAGGAGTAAATAGAGTGATGTCTGGGCCCCACTGTTTTCATAACTTTGAATCTCGGAGGAGGGAGTCAGGAGAGCCATTTGGAAAATGTCTGGTCTGGTGTGTCTCCACTGTTTTCACTGCAAGAATCGTTATGAAAATACCCACACATAAGCTTCTGTAAGTGTGCCCAAGTTTTAATTAAAAACCAAATAAAAATGAAGTTTAAGTTGGAAAAAACTATTTTCCTCATTTTGTTTGCTTGCTTGTTTTGAAATATGTTTGTGCACTGCGAGAAAGTCTTTTCACAGAAGGTGGTGTGCTCTCCTGTGAGCAGCTGGCATTTACAGAGCACGTGTTGACGGGTACCAACCTAGTCCAGCCCTCTGTGCATGGGGCAGGGTCAGCTACACCTAAGCCGTTCCTTACAGCAGTTTGTTCCACCTTATCTTTAGAAGCCTTTGGTGATGGCGGCTTTCCAGGCATGGGTTGAAGCTTGGTGCACTCCTATTCTCAGTGAAGTTACCATGATGCAAGAAGCAAGGAAAAGGAATGCCTTCTAAACTCTTTTCAACCTTATGGAAGGAATTTACATCTCATAGTCTATGTTAACCAAAGCTAGGGACTTACTAAATCTTTATTTCTTGGAAAAATGTTGTTTTGAGTTTTTTTTTTACCTTCAGGTAGTTGATATTGCAAAAGGGCTTGGACTTCCCTAAGATTCCCTAATATTTTATCAAACAATGGTAAGGAATTGCAGTAACTTTTCTTCAAAAGGGTTGATGTGAAAATGGATTTCCCTCCTTCCCCAAGCTTCCTTTCCTCGATTTTCTTTCTATTCTAAATTATTATTAAAAATAACTAAGTGTATAAATATTAGTGCATTACTCTCATACCTTTCAATGTTGCATGTGAGAGGGTATCTCTGAGGGAGAGCAATCACCTGGGAGAAGAGGAGGCAAAAGTCTGGTGGCTCAGAGACAGCATCCTGCCCTCCGTCACCCTTTAGTCTGGGAGGGTCAGAGGAAAAAGGATGGTTTGTGTTTGGCAAATCCCGCCACTGGACGAGCCTCCTGGTACCCATGAGAACCTGTATCTAAACCCTAGTGGGTTACATTTCCTCACCTGTGAATTCAGAATGCCACGCTTTTGCATCCAAACCGCTTTTGCAATTTAAAGCAAGAGTGAGTTCCAGAAAGGCTCGGTCTGCTTGCAGACAATTTAGGAACAGCAAAAAGGTAAAATGAATCAAATAAATAGGAATTTTTTCATTTAACTCTAATTATAATTAACATAGTTGCAGGTGTGATAAGAGATTCCCATAATAAGTCTCAGCTGTTAGCATCATATGTAATGAAGAAATCTAGTTATTTTTAGCATTTTAACAGAATATAATTTGGTATAGAGACAGTGTTAATTTTATAATTTTTTTTCAAAGAAGCATTTCAGAGGTACATACACGGCAAATTAATTTTTCATAGATATTATGCATAAATGAAATTTAGAGAAAAAATATGCATATCTTAAATTGAATAGATTCACCATAGAATCCTGATAAGCTTTCACCTGCTGTTAATTTTCCTCTGAGATGAAAACACTACCAAGCAACAAAAACAGATGTCTAAGCACATCTTCTCAGGGCAGAAAGGAGGGCTTTTAAGATTAAAACTTCTAGCAGATTTTGATCCCAAGTAACAACCTATAGAAGCCCATGGAGATCTCTCAGATAAATTTAACAGAATCCAATAAATAAGGCCACTCACATGGCAATCTCTGTGTTTTACGAAGCAAAGATAAGGGTTACAGAAGCAAAGTAAAGGGTGAGGCAAGAGTGGGAAGGAAAGGACATAATCCTGGGAAAGGAAGGAGAGTGTAGTGAGGTTCAGGTCAGGGAGGAATGAGGCAATAGAGTGGGAAGAGGGATAGGGAACAGTAGGTGTGGGTATTTCCCAGTTGCCCATTTTATTCCCATGTGTGTGAATGAAGGATATCTCCTATGCAGCTTTTAGCAGTTCCCCGCTGTCCCACAGAAGCTCATGGAAAGGGGCTATCTGTGACCTCCTCCACCCACCCTGGGGGACAAGGCCAGAGTTGTCTTTTTCAGGTTGTTTCTGCTCCAGGAGTACCTACACTCATTTGACAGCATTTGGATGAATGACCCAGAGAACCTTTTCATGTGCAAAGGATAGCTGGTTTAAGTGCTCTAAAATCTGCATGCTTACTCAATTTTGAGTGCATTGTAGTGATGGAGATCCAGAGATATACTTTGGGGAATTCATGACCTGGGGTTCTCCAGAGGTAGCCTTTGGAGGAAGCAGGAGCAAGCTTTTCTTAAAACTGTCAGACTCCATGAAAGTTTTTTGCTTCTTAAATACTATTGCTGTACTGGGAAGAAAAAAAAGGAACAGGATCTGGATGGCCAGGATGGCGGGAGTAACTTGTACACAGTGAAATGGGGAAGGAGATAATGACAGAGGGAGACATCAATTTGCTTTTAAATGCTTACTATTACTGTAACTATCATGTCATGAAAGGTCATTGACATCTTGAGCTATAGAGCCAAGTTTCTTTTCTCTTTTCAAATACAGTATTTCAGACACAGTGTCGTGGTTTAGCCCCAGCTGGCAGCTAAGCACCACGCAGCCGCTCGCTCACTCCCCCCACCCCTGTGGGATGGGGGAGAGAATCGGGAGAGCAAAAGCAAGAAAGCTCATGGGTTGAGATAAGAACAGTTTACTAATTAGAATAAAATAGCAATAATAGTAATGATAATAACAATGATTAGGATAATAATAATAATATAATTAAGAGTAAAAGAACAAGGGAGAGGAACAAAACCCAGAAAATCACAAGCGGTGCAACCACTCACCACCCGCCGACCGACGCTGTCGGTTCCCGAGCTGCGATTGCTGCCTGCCCCGGCCAACTCCCCCAGTTAATATACTGGGCATGACGTCATATGATATGGAATATCCCTTTGGTCAGTTTGGATCAGCTCTCTTGGCTGTGCCCCCTCCCTTCCCGGCTTCTTGTGCACCCGGCAGAGCATGGGAGGCTGGAAAAGTCCTTGACTAGTTCAGCACTACCTTGCAACAACCAAAACATCAGTGTGTTATCAGTATTATTCTCATACTAAGTCCAAAACACAGCACTATACCAGCTACAGTGAAGAAAATTAACTCTATCCCAGCCAAAACCATGACACACAGACATAATCTCCATTGTGCTACAACAAAGCAGAAGCTTGGGGATAGGAACCAGGCATTTCTAGCACCCCTGCAGCTAGTGGAGAGAAGAGCAATGTGGGATCCCTAGAGGCACTCACTGGCCTTGGTGGGACACTTGTGACCATGCCCTGTGAGCGGACCCTTTCCTTCTCTGTGCAGTTCTGACAGTGGTGTTTCCCCCTCCAGTACGCGCCAAGGAAAAACGTTGTTTTGCAGACCTGAATTGCATCACTATAGCCACATCTTAAATGGATATCTGCAACTGCTTAAAAGTCCACTCGCATGTACAAAACCAAATGTAAATGCATTCTCTTCAAGCAAGAAAGTAATTCACTGCTGAAAAACTCCGCTAAGGAAGTAAATGCATCCCAGGCATATCTTGTGCCCTTTCAGAATGGGAAAGTCAACAAATGTTACGCTTCTAGAAAACCATGAAATGAAGAGTTATTTTAAGTTCTCAAATAACCTTAATTCTGCTTTATTTGAACAATGACCCAATAAACACACAAGTTTCTGTCTCAAAAACTGGACTGAAAGAGAAGCTGCTTATGCTTTCTCTGTGCTCAGGCTTGCACTAGTCCAAAGAAGTACATCATGTCTGCTAAACTCTACAGCTACCTCCCCCCTGTCTTCCTACCCCTTTATCCTGATGCAAATGTGCAATGTAACACTATTTTTTAAAAAAATGTTTCCAATTGTATTAATCTCCATCTTCAGTGCTGACAACCTTTATGACAAAAAGACCTGTTAGATGAGTACACCCACACCCCTCCATGGAAGTGCTCAAATGTAGTATATTGTATCTCTTAAGGCACTAGCAGGTCCTTTTCTTTGATCACATGGCAAGGACTGAGAGAGTGGCTCCTGATCCTACTGTGCTAAGCATCCCCGATGCCTCCTCTCGGACCCACAGCTCACCCACCCTGCTCTCGTCATGCACTGCAGATACTCCCATTGAAAGCAGGACACAGGGACTTTTCCCAGCCTTCCCAGGGCTACTGTTCCCAAGGGGAGAGGAGACAGGACAGAATTCAGCTTGTCTGTATTTCTTAAGCTTTCTTACAAGTTTGGCTTCTGCTGAATTTGAAATTATACTAAGGTGCTGTCAGGTGGCTGTAATTATTCACAGTAAATTTTAAGTAAACACACATTAAATTGCTTTTCAGCATATACAAAGTGACTCAGTGGCAGAAGAAGGAATAAAACCTCAGTTTTAGTCTTTTGCACTGTTTATCTAAATATCTCACTTGCATAGCTCAAGTGACTGTTGGTTTTTCATCCTACACTCTGTAGTAAGTTTGGCTTCACAACACCCTTAGTGGTATGAGATGGCAGAGGTTCAGGTTTCCTACAGTGTGAAATTCCAGCTGTAATCAGTGGAAGTGAATTGCCTCAAATGTTGGGACCAAATCCATGACCCTGAAATGTAAGGGGTAGGAGATGCTTCCAGAGATCGTGCGGTCTTTTTTCTATTAAAAGCCAAGACTAAATATGTGCAGGCAATCGTGGGCCATGGCACCAACGAAAAGGCTCAGTACAGCTGAGTGATCCCATCCAGCCCAGCATCTACTGCTATGACCTTGTGTGCAAGGGTGAGCGAGGAAGACAGCCGTTCCTGGTCACACATGAAGGCCTGGAGTGGCTGGAGGGATCCTGGTTGTCTCCATGTGCCCATGCACCCATTCCTGCAGTCTGCTGACGTGCTTACCAGGGAGGAAGGCACTGGTCTCCCGTGGCTGTGGGGAGAGGAACATTATAGTTCTGTTTGTGACCTACACAACTACCCCAGACTATAATTTGAGCCAAAGAGTTGAACAAAGGGGACCACACTGGCACAGCCCATCGCTCAGGGATATGTATTTGCTTAATATGGCCTTGCACTGGGATGGCAGGGATTCCACCACCTCCCCGGCTAACCTATTTTAAGGCTTATAATTAGAAGGCAAGATGTTAATAAAGATTACCTTAAGCATGATTGAAAAATCATGCTTACTGAAAAGTAATTGTATGGTATTTTCGTCTTTTCAATAGAAAGGAGTCATCTTGCCTAAGGGTAAATATCTGAAAGTTGGTTGTCGACGTCTAGACTCGTCAACCTAGATTCCCTTTATAGCCAGCTGAAAGAAACGGGCACCTCCAGGGCATGATTCATCTGTCTGTCTTAGAAGAGATGTTAAGTGGAGAAGGATTGCTTTCTGAAATATATGCCGGAAAAATGATTAGAGTTGTACAGGAAATGGTATTCATATTCTCTGGGAAATGGATTTCAAAAACTGTTTTTCTTCAATACTAGAATGAAGAAAAAACTTTCAGAATTTCAAAAAAATTACATATTTAAAAATCCACTCCTGCTCAGTAAAATGAAGGGTTCTTTTCTGATGTTTTCTTCTTATTTTATGTTTTAGAATTCATAATGGAAAAAATAACATTTGGAGATGAAAAGAGGTTTTAATAAGAAAAACTGAAACATGATGAGGTCAAATGAGAATATTTTGATCTCACTGGGATGCTTCAACTTGGATTAGTTTTGTCTCATGAACGGTCACCAAAATCAGACCATTCCCACAGAAAGTTTTGATTTCCATGGAACAGCATTTTTATAGGAAAATGTGACAACAGAATTTTTTCAACCAGGTATAGAACTTATGTACGAGTGGACAGACCTGTGTAAAATTAACTTTTCTTAATCTCAAGACTTCAATCTTTTTATAAAAACATTTCAATTAACAAAGTTATTTTAACTTTCCTTAGGCTAACAAGTAGCTCTCACTTAAGAAAGGGCTAACTGTGGCATAGTTTTGAGATATGTCTTACAAAGGCAAGCTTCTAATAAAAGTAAAATAATTAGGCATATAAGATTACTTTGTGCTAATTTGTTGTCACAATCTTCTTGAAAGACGTGGCTGATAGACTGAAGTATCATATAGTCCTGACTTTCATGCAACCAAGTGCGAACAAAGAAAATAAACAGAATGGTGCCATAATAAGGAGAGTTTGTATTGGTGGCCCCATAAAAAAAAAAGCCAGGGATTTGAATATTGTATTATAAATGAATGATGGCTATCAAGCTATCTGAGACTGCGAAGCTAATGCATTGAGCTACAGTATGACAATAATGAGCTGTGACAGTCTAACTGAGTAAGGGAAAGTTTCACAGAACTGGGTGTCTGGAAGGAAAACATCAAAGTTGACAAATGACTTCTAGCTTACTTGCTTGCTTTTCCAAGGCGTGTTCTAGTGATGCTGAGGGGCAGATGTTAAATGGAGCTAGACAGAACTGAACACACTTCAGTAAATATCTTGCTGATAGAATGATTTACACACCAGGAAGAGTAGAAGAATTTTTAGGAAAATCTGAATGATGTCTTAGACTTTGTTCAGATGTACAATGTGGGATTCTCCTCACCTAATGGTGAACTCTCTACTACACAGCATTTGTACTGGAGAGTAGCAAGCACACTTTACAGTCAATGGAGAGAAGTAAATATTTTTAGGGCACATTTTAGATACATGCTTTATGATGAGCACACCTAAGAAGCATTAGAGAGGTTGCGGAGTCTGCTTCCCTGGAGACAT
>VZTV01055217.1:6412-14587 GCA_013400875.1 Anhinga rufa
TCTGCTGATTTTCTAGACCTGCAATGTGACACTTACCAGTGCAACAGCAAGAAAACAGGCACTCTGACAGCCTCACTCAAACAGGGATTTGTTAGAAATCCATGTTTTGGAAGGGGTGGGGGGGTTGGAGACCCAGCAAACACACTCAATGCCGAGGCTGAACAGGTTTGTGCTTTTCCCTGGGGTGTAAGGACCTCAATTTCAGACCTAGCAGTCTGCCTGGACCACACCAGGATCCAAACGCAGTGAGTGTAAAGACTACGCTACTCCCAAATCACCACTTCACTGCAAAGCACATTATGACTCCTTGTACTTGAGAAAAATGAAGAGTTGAGGGAAGTGGAGACAGGTATGACAACATATTACCCTACACGGAGATGCAGGTAGGCAGGCTTTGTTGATGCACTTGGACGGGAGGGTCGGGGAGGTCTCCAGTCCAGCCTTCGGCTAAGAGCGGGGCCACGCTGGGGCACAGCAGGTTGCTGGGGGTTTTGTCCAGTTGGGTCTTCCAAACCCCCAAGGATGGAGCCAGCACAGCTGCTCCGGGCAACAGCTTCCAGTGCTTGACTCTATATTAAATAATAATAATATAAGCTGAAGTAACCAAACTCTAGAAAACAAAGATGAAGGACACCTTGAAATCTCTCTCATGAGCCTGCACCGCAAGCTTAACAGTTGATAACACTTCATTCAAGCTGCCTGTGCACCACCGTAGCTAGGAACCCACAGCTGGGAGACAGGCAGCAGCGCCAGGGTTGGACCATCCTCTTCCTCCGATGGTTAGAAGAGCCACAGTGATGCCAACGAGCTTGGCAGGAGCCTGGGCTCCATCTCCTGCTCCCACCCCTGTGGCCTCCTTGGGCTCATCCCTGCTTGGCTGCCTAGGAAACCATCAGGATAAAATTCTTCCTTTTTTTTTTTGCCAAACACAACCAAGAAGAAAAGGAAGAGGCGCTCCCAGATGGGAGGAAAGCTCGCCATCGGGCTGGCAGCACCCCAGTTCCTCTGCTGCAAAACTCATGCCTACGGTGATGGTCCAGCAGCATGGGGATGGACAGGGAGAAAAGAAATCTCCCTCCGGGGAGGGGATGGCAGCAGGCACACGGGCAGGGCAGACAACGATGACCGCACGCATTGACCTGTCATTCTTCTTGCTTTTCACAAGTGTCCCAAGCTTGCACCTGAGACTTGCCAGAAACGCCCCCACTTCGCTGCCAGCCTGGGAAAGAATGAGCACAGCGCACTCGAAATCAGATTTCAGGTGCCTCGGCTCAAATTTTCAACGCTTCGTTCAAGTCTAGTCCCGGCATATAAAAATCAACCGCCTGCTTTTGCTGTAGGATATCTGAATTCTCCAACACCAAGATTAATGAATTTGAGGAGAGAGTTGGTCTTATCTGGGCCTCATGCTATCTTACCTGACACTACATTTTTCTTTAAAAGTCTTAAGAGAACAAAAAAAAAAGCTGATTCCCCATAAGAAAGCAAGAAAAAAAAATGGTTTATGCTGCCGCATGAATCAAAGTAGTTTTAGGGCCTAGTAGAGAGGTCAAGAGAGGGAGAAAAATTATATTACCGCTCACTGTCTATTCATAACAAACATACACAACGGTACTCCAGAAACTTCTGTAGCTTCTTAAAACTAAGCATGACTCTTTCCCCATAACCCATATAACCTACAGAGCCTTCAGTTCCTAAAATACTTGTCTGCTTGAAGGAAATGTGTATTTAGTGGGTCTGCGGTACCTTGAGCAAGGAGATTTATTATATTATTTATGCTCAGTATATTTGAAGAGTTTATTTTAATAGTTATAACATTTACTAAAGTTGTAGTCCATTATTAAACTTACCTTCATATGGGAGGAGAAGAGTTGTACGTTGCTAAACACACAAGTTAATCGAGTTTTTGCTGTACAAAGAAGAACAGACTGTGAAGCGCAGTGAAGCCCCACAACAAAGCCGACTTCCATTTGGCCGGAGAAGCTGGGGACTAGGCCTTACAGAATAAGAAACAGCCCAAGGCAATACTTATTTGCACAGACCAGAGACCACCATTTGCTCCAAAATACCAATAATGACAAAGTCCCAAGAAGTTTTCATTAACAAAAAATGTCGATGGCCGCGACAGAGCCCAGGACATACATTTCACACTCTGAATTATGCATGCCACCATCCTGATCCAACGTCTCCTCTTCCCTCCTCTTCCCAATTAGCAAAGCTTTGTGCCTGGAAGCAGCTTTCTGACTGGCACGGCAACAGCGATGCCGCCGTTCCTGCAAAAACAAGGAAACCTTTTTTTTTTTTCTTTTTTTAAAGTGGGATTAGAGTTGTGGGAATTGTAAAACATCAAGTGGAAATGGCTAAAATACGTGTCAGAATGGAATAAGGTTTTACTTCTGCAGAATTTGGAAAAGATTTTTTTCCCTGCATTGGAAAAGATTTATTTCAATTTTAGTAAGTGAATATAAATGTTTTGAAAACTCTATTTTGACCATGAGAGAAGCAGGAAGAAAATCAGGTCTAATCCTGTTAGGGAGAAGGCACTGTAAGTCCTACAGAAACATTTCAGTTCAAAACCGCGTTGTAGAACGTCCATTGTGAGGAACAAAACCCAAAATACATCAGGCCAGTTCCAGTCTCCAGTCCAGTGACGCAAATATAAACGATATATGGCAAGACCTGCTCCATGTCCTGGCACATGGAAGGCAGACCAGGCACTCGAGGCAGCTCTGCCTGAGCCTTTTCTGAAGCAGGGACCCAAGGTCAAGGCTAAGGACGCTACTGGATGCAACCAGAAGATCCAAAGCATGTTCAACTACATCAGCGGTGCTCGCATCACGAGCACTTAAACAGAAATCGCTCGCTACGCAATAGGTTGCCTACGGAAGACATGAAAAACAATAAAGAGTCATCCCCAAGAAGGAGGTTTATCCCTAAAGACAGGGCAAGATAAAAAATTAAATATTTTGAAAATTCAGTTAAATGCGTGCTTTATAATGTCTGTGAAATGGTAAGAGCAAAAACCCAACCCAGTGGGTCTCACACTAAGAAATCAATGAAATCCCAAAATTCATAAAGTAGCCCTTCTTAAAACATTTCCTTCCAGAGCACACACGCAATACTAATACTAATACTAATACTAATACTAATACTAATACTAATACTAATACTAATACTAATTTTAATAGCGGAAGAAAGCAAGGTTGGCTCTTGTCTTCAAGGAGGTCGACCTTGGAAGTGCAGGTTGGTCAGCCTTGCCTCCAGTGCTCCTCTGATGCTTCAAGTCCCGCTTCCTCATTTTAATTACAGCCAAAAAGTACTTCTCATGACCTAAATGTTCACGATGCAGTACAGTTGTGCGTACATATGGATTTTTAACTTAAAAACCAGAGAAAGCACAGAAACTTTGTAGCTACACATAGAGAGCTACCACAAGCGTTATGTAGAATGAAAGATGAAAATACATAATATTTCTTTTCTGCTAGAAACACACATACAAGCCTGTAGTTACACATTTTTGGTTTTACTCTGCAGCAAATAAACATCATTAGTTCTGCATCTGATACAAACTCAGATTGCAGGCTGTTTAAGACAACGGTTTCAGCTAGAAATTTACTTTTTGGATTTACCTTGGTATGAATGATGCCGTGTATAATAGCTTAGCTGCATCTTGCTCATATTTGCATGACAAACAAAATTTTCCGCTTCCAGTCGAGCATTTTCCATTTCAGGAATAAGTCAGTTCTAAAAACTGTTTCAGTTTAAAAAAAATTAACAATTCATTTCATATGTTTCTAATTAGCAGCATACAAATTGAATAAGTGATTTTTCTAGCTATAAAAAAAAAATCTGTACTCAGACTGACCAGATGTAAACTAGTCCCATTCCTCATTGAAATGAAATCTTCTAAGTTTGGGTTGTTTATTTTTTTAATATTTAGTCTGAAAATCACATTTCATCTCAGATCCAGGCTTGCGAGACAGACGCTAGAGTTGAATGCTAGACGTACACAACTGGATACGGAGAATTTTGTGTATCAGTGTCTTAACTAGGTTCCAAATCTGGACAAAAATAAATAGCTCAGCTCTACATCCCTTCCCTCTGCATCAAGTTGAAATGCTGAAGAATTTTCCTAGGCTTTCTTCGTACCAAGGGCTGTGTAATTAGGAAAAGCAAGAAGAGGTGCAGGATGTGTACAGTCTGCACTGTGCATAAATGCAAACCTGTAAATAAACTCATTATTTGCTCTGAAAGGGTCTCTACCTTTCGCCCTCTGAGCATGCAATACCTTGTGGCACTCCTGTGATCAGATATTTTTGCTATTCTTGATTGAGCATAAACCCGTATTTGGTAATTGCTACTTTGAACATGCTAATAATGAAACCTAACTCTTCTTTATGTTCTAACATTTTTCTGTATTAAGTGTGAATTTTTATAGCATTTTTCCCCAACAAGACGTCTTGCTTGTAAATAACACAGCATTAAGTGTCATGATATAATTGATTTTCTAATGAGGTTTTCAAAAAGCATTATATTTTTGCTTGTCAGAAAATCTTTACAACAGAAATAAGTCCACCCATATTTATTCCTTATAAACTGAACTTTTTATTCCTACAGTGACGTTGAGGTGGATTAAATCACGCAGATTGCCATAAAACAATGCATTGTGCCAGATATTTTTATGGTTCTCCACATTCGTATGTTGTGCTGTGAAGCCGGGGGGGGGAAGCGACCCTTAGGAGCCAGCCTGGTTTAGGGGACAAGCTCAGCCTGGGCTGAGCTAACGCACGACCAAACGCATGTTCGGATGCGAGCAAAGTTGAGGCGAGCTTGATGTAGCAAGCAAGGCGTTGAGGTAGATGCAACCCCAGAAAGGATTCCGTTTAGTCCTCCAGAAAGCAAAATGTACAAGTTCTGCTCATTTGGAAAATGCTGGGGGTGACGTCTGAGGAGGGCAAGTCATTAACGTAAGTACTGCTTTACATATATATATATATATATTTGTCTTAACTGCTAGATCACTTCAGCGTGCCAGAATGATTAGGAAACAACTAGTAGCTGCCTCCTTGCAAAACAGGAATGGCTAAGTGAAAATTGTGTTTAGGCTAAAGGAAATTTTAATTTTTAAGTCTAAACAGTCTACAAATAGTTTCAAGAAGCGTTGATTTGCAAACGCTATTCGGAAAAGAAAATACCCAACTCTACGCAGTCAAACGCTCTCTCGGCACCCACTACAGCGCCGCTGTTTCTCAGTGCGGAACACATACTGCCGGAACCTGCACCTGAAAACGTCCGTCGATCCCACCGTTAGCGCTGGCTCTTTGGCAGAGGCGAGCCTGCTTGAGCAGGAGCTCGGGAGAGCGTCTTCCCAAGAGCCTGAGTCATCCTAGGTTGGGCTCAGATACCAGTAACAGAATATCCGCGCTGTCCGAACAAAAACTGTATAATTCCTTCTGAAGATTTTATTCGAGCCACCTGCTATTTGAAGCAATCTGTAACTCTGCCTTGTGAAAAGAAAGCTCATACTCTTTGCAGGGCCAGGATTCACCCTCTATCGACAGCTGAGAAGGAAAATCTAGAGAGATATCAAGAATATACACACACACACACACACAGAGGAATGGGGGTAAATAAAAAAATGTTTCTGAAATATCATCATAAAGTGGCACAAACCATCTTGCTTCCGAATCCTTAAGACAGTCTTGACATACACAACAAACAGAAAATATGACTTATAGCCCTGAATCACCGTAGGGCAGTCTCACTTGTAGCTCCCCCTTTAACACTTCTGAGCAATGCATTATTTACGAAGACAGACAAACACATGCTTAAGCTTGGATTTGCAATTTAGCACCGGATTTATAAAAAGGACTAAAAAAGACAGCGGACTGAAGAGCACCCCGACGCCTGGTCAGGTTACCAACCCGCCACCGCCAGCCTTCGGCGCGGAGGAGCGGGGTAAGGCAGAAACCTGCCGCAGAGGAAGCACTTCTGCAAAGGGGATGGTAAAATCCCGTCAGAGCTATTAGGAAGCTGTTCCACAAGTATCCCGGTTAATAGATGTGTGCCTGTTCATTAAATCTGATGCCTATCAATCCACACTCCCAAGACCGAGTGGCCGTAAAGGCTTTCCACCACCCACGTCCTGCTCATGGACATTTGCTTGCCTGGGGCTTGTGGGAATATAATCGTGCTCCCAGCCCTTGGTCAAACCGGGCTGAGACCATCCATCAAACTCAAAAGTAACCGGAGAAAAGGAAACGAGAAGGACCTAACAGCACGATCACATCAGCCTTTCTTCTACAGGAAGCAAGACCAAAATAAAGGATAAAAAAAAGCCTGTAGCGCACTCGGAGAAGCCCTCCCTCTACGGAAAAACACCTACCCGAGCCTCTGCACCGCACGATTTGCCCTCTGCCTCATCCATGCTCCCTGCCAGCGTATCCCGGCCCATTCCTGCTGCTTCGTTAGCGGCTGTCCGCCGGTGTGTTCAGTGCGGGCAGCTCCCTGCAGCACCCCAGGCTGGACACCCATCTTACCCCGTCCATCTGCCCTTCCACCTCCAAACTCCGGCTCCGTACCAAGCCCACCGATGCTTCCACCTTGAGATACAGGAGACAACATGGTTAGAGTCCTAAACTGGGATTTGCCAAGCAGTGCCTGCTTTGCCCTCGGGCCGATGGAAGCAGCGACGTCCAAAGGGCGCAAACGCGCTATGAACAGCGACGAAGGCGCCGCTCAGTACGAAGGTAGGGTTAAGCAATGTCCACGACATAGAGGTATCCACTGTCTGGCGAAATTCTTTAGCAGAAAGACCCCCCCGCTCCCCACCGCCCTGACAAACCGACCCCTCTCCCACCCCGGGCACGCTTCTGCTTCCAACTTGCGTGCTCCAAAACTTCTATTTTTCAAGCACATATGGGACTGGCGAATCGACCCATCAGGCCCCGTTTCCTCTCTCCGGAGGGTGGTTTTGCTCCCTTTCGTCCTCTTCCAAGGCGCGGGGCCCCCGGGGACGGCCGGGCTGTCAGCGCCGCTTCCCTACCCACTGTACTGGAACCCCCGGCCTCCCTCCTGCGCCGCTGGGGCCACGGCGAAGCCGCCGAAACCCAGCCCTCCGCCGGGGCTCTCGCCCCGCACTGCATACGAAAGCCGCCATCCTCAGCTACAGGGGGAAAGAAAACAAACCCAAAAGAGACAGGAGCTAAGATCTGGCTTTTTCTTTTTTTTTTTTTTCCTCCCCCCAGTAATCTCGAGACAACTTTCCTTTTTCTTCTGTCTTACTTTAAACAGCCTTTTTATTGTGAAAGTATCAGGTTGTTTGCTATGACAGGTTTTTCATTGTATGCCCCTCACTCTGACTCTTCTTCCCAGACGGATGATAATGTCTGCAAGCTAAAATGGTTGGCTTCGTTTTCTTTTTTATTTTTCAGTTTTAATCTGGCCAAACACTCTTTAGCCTCTCCTTTACTGACAACTGGTTATCCAATTTTTAATTAAAATCAAAACAGCACTCCTTTTCCCTTTTCATTTCAGCTTTTTTCTAGGTTTCATCCAAAACTGACCGTGGGAAGAGCTCTGCGTCGAGGGGGCCCGGGGATGCGGATGCTCTCCCAGCACTGCTGCTGGGCTCCCAGCCCCTCCGCGCCATGGATCCCATGGCCAGCACGCACACGCGATCCTCAGCCAGCTCCCTATTTTCCTTTTCTTAAAAAAAGCGAGTAAAATAAAAAAAAAATAATTGAAAATACCAGTCGTTATTTTTACATGATTAGCAATATTGATGTTAATCAAAACACTGATTTAATTACAGACACAAAAAGGCACGGTAGGAGGAACCAGGCTGCTCGTTCCTTTAACACGCAATATGCTTCATATAGGTTATTGCGGTGTAAACAGAAAAATGTTTCCTCAGATGAGACTATTTGCTACCAAATATTTATGTGACTATGGATATGCCAGCATGCGGTAATCAGCGTAAGACCGTTTAGTCTAACTGGGCAATGAAAACATAATTTTTGTTGCATTTACCTCTACTGTTACAGCGTTTCTTTGGAATATTTTCTGCAAAATTAACTGTGATCAAAATGTGTCTTTTATCCCCCAATTTTTTTTTTTAATTTTTATTTTTTTAATTTTAAAAAACCACCTTCTGGCACACCAGAACCCCCCCCC
>VZTV01055217.1:19608-32229 GCA_013400875.1 Anhinga rufa
GTGAAGGAGCTGCCATGTAAAAATAATTACAAAAATGCACCACTTAACATTCCCGTGAAATAAGAAACCCTCTGTATCTTTTCCAGAAACCCCCAAAAGGTGACAGCAGCAAAGCAAGCCCTATTTCTACTCTTCCTATTTTGTGAAGTTCTCTCTTACCATCAGTGACCGAATAAATGGAAAGTTTGCTGGCGGCCGGTGCTCGGCACGGGGAAATCAGTGGTGTGCGTTCTGCATTAAATCATACACCACCATGGACGGGTCATGGCTCTGTATTTAAATAAAACCGAAGAGCCATAACCATGCTTTGGCAACTGTCCGAGCCGCATTTTTCACGCAGACCGCAGCCCGGTCCCTGGTGTTGAATTCCACAACCGTTCTTTAACAAGATCACAGAAAAGAAATTTGCTTGTTCTGTCCAAGTAGAATTTAAAGAAATCCAGTTTTTAAATTCCAAGTCAAATTTGAGGTGTTATACCTGAAATACAGTCCAGATCTCAAAGAAGGATGGAATTTTATAGGTGTTTACATCCTCCCCTGGCCTAAAAGCAGCCTGGAACCCACGGCGCAGGACATCCCGCAGGTACATCCCAGTAAGAGGTTCAAGGTTTCCAGTCCACCTCCACCGTTTGGGACAGGAACCCCTTCCACCCACAGAACAGCCCTGCTGAAACCAGCTACCTCATCAAGACGATGACAGGGCAGGACGGTGGCCCAAAGCAGTGCCGCAGGGCGATGCTTCCAAAACCAGCTTTCCTTTAAGGGTGTTCAATTTACAGGCGCCAACGGGAAGTATTTCTTCCGCCGACTTTTCCCCCTGTTCGCTGTGGAGCACAGCCGGCCGGCGGGCAGCCAGGCACGGAGTCCTTCGGAGGGGCACGGGGGGTACCCGCTCCGATACCCTCCCACAGCCGGCAGCTCTGCCCACAAAATGCGAGTATTTCCAATTCAGTCCCACGGATGCTCCAGGAGGGGCTGAGAAAGCAACAGGAGAGGCCAACACGTACGGTTTGCAGCAGTTTAAAGCATGGGACATCCCCGTGCACAACTCTTTCACCATCAGAAAGGCCAGCAGGGGCTGGGGGAGCTGCTGCGAGATGCACCCGCTCAGCATGCCAAAGAGTGGATGGAGCGGGATTTTTTTTGTGGGTTTATTTTTTTTTTTAAATTTTAATTTTAATTTTATTTTTATTTATTCATTTAAAGACAGCCCTGAAATAAAACAAAAAGGCTGCCGGAGTCCCCGCCACGCTGTGTTTCATCCTCTCGCCCCATACATCTCCTCCGCATGCTTCCCTGCACCAGCAGCACACTGTCCGCTCCCTCGTAAGACAAAATTTTAAGTCCCATGGAAAACAAGCTGTTTACTTGGCATTAATTAGAGCAAATAAGATAAAGCAGTCAGCTACTGAGATTCCTTCATTTTATCATTGCTCTCGTTTGACTGTTGACAATCTCTGTGGGGTTATTCTGTGTGTCTATTGCAAAATAAATCATATTTGAAGTTATCGCTTCTAGTTCAGGTTTTAACTTGTTGGACTTCATTTGGGAAAAAAACACGTGTTTTCTCCCTCAAACATTTGCAATGCAATAATTAACAGGATGCCAATATTTCAGTCCTAATGACTATCTAATCTTAGTGGTGCGTGGATGGAGTATTTTAATATTTCATAATGTTTTATTTCAACTGCACTAGAGTGAGGCTGCGGTTGAGTTTATCCACAGATTAAATTGTTTTAAATCACTGAAGTAAAAATATTACTTCATTTCTCTGTCTTTTCTTGACAATGCAAAATTAAAAGAGTCACTCATTTTTAAAGATCTGCTGGGAAAAAATGTTCTCTTCTATTTTGCTTTGTAACGCAGCGCTTCGGCTGAGTCTCCCGTTGCTGCCAACAGCAGCCCTCGCGCCGCCGTTAAAGCAGGGGTGGTCCCACGGTAAGTTCTTACCTCTCAAGGACCAGTTCCCTGCTTCGCCCCACTCCTCCCCAAGCAGAGATGAATAAAAGGTGCAAACACCCCAAAGGCACTGCTGGAGGTCTGTCTCCGCAGCGACACTGCGCCAAGACCGGCGGTGCAAAGGCTTTGCCTGGGAGCCCACCCAGCCAAAGGAGGGTTGGTGGGGCTGAGGCACACGTAGCTCCAACAGCACGGACCTACCTGAGCGTGCTTAAAAGCATTTTAAAAGGATGCGTGCTTTACGTAATACACAAGGGGTGTCGAGGAGCCCTGACTTGCCTTCCTCCAAAACATTACCCTGCAAGGACAGAGAACCGAGACCACAGTTCAATGACAAACACAGTTTTAAATATTTATGTTAAAAATCCTGCAGAACAGTAAAACCTAGCTCTTTCCTGTAGGTTCCTCCGAAACGGAACAGCACCATAGCGAAAATTTCTAAACTGCACGGCAACAAAACCTTCGCACCCATTAATTTCAAGTTCTGAGATATCTGTTCCATATGAAAAAACATGTAACCGCATAATAAAGCTTGTTACTAAAAGTATTTAATATTCATAATGTTTTAGTAAGTAGCAAATTCTCATTAAAACAAGTGTGGTGCTTGCACCACTGATTTCTCCGAGTCTTCGCTTAGCAAGAACAATGCACAGCAATACTCCTGCAACGTCTTTGTTCGCAGTAAGAATACACTCTTGCCAGGGTATTTATCGTGATAAAAGCATTGTTTGTGGTCTGGCAGCAATGCCACTCCACGTTTCTGTAGTGCACGTAATAACATTATAATGGAAATGAAATTTAATTATTTAAGCACATATACGCACACAAACATGGTGGTGTGTCTAACGCCACCTCGTGCCAGATAACATCAGGCTAACCAGCACTGGAGGTGCTGGGGCAAGACACAAGTTCTGCTGCACAACAGGAGAGGAAATGGCTTTTAAAGAGCAGCACTGGCAGCATTTCAGTAGAATATTTGTTGAGCTTTATTCACGGTAAACTCTAAATAATAGCTGGTGTGATAGCACACAGGACTACGAAAGGCAAGTCTTCTCCCACCCTGGCAATAATAACCAGGGCTGCAAGACACGGGTGCCAGTCACCTAGGGGGGCCAACAACTGCATACGGGACAGGAAGGCACGATCACCCCACATTTAAAAAGCATACCTCAAATTTTTTCAGGTCTCCATGGTTGCTTTAGACAACCAAGACTGTCAACATATACAGTAAACTTTCAGCAGTAAAAATAGTTAAGAACACTTCTACCAGTGAAACCGCAGGATTTGGCATTACACGTTGACTGCATAAAATCATTAAGATTAACTTTAATTTATACCAATCAGCCCGAGGTGAAGGTGCATGAAATTAACTCGATGCAGTACATTCTGTATTTTATTATGCAATGTACTTTAAAAGCTGTATTAATATACTTGTGTGGTTGACAGAAGAGAGGCAACTCTCTCAATTAAGATTAAAAAATTGTCCGTGTTTATATACATATATACATTTGCACATCGAGCTCCCTCAACCATCCATGTTCCGTGAAATCACGCACCATCAATTGGTACTGACCGTAACTGTTAAACCTTCCCACACAGCAAACATAATTATCATGAATAAACCTTGTTGATGCCCCAGTACTTTAGACTGAAACCAGTCTCAAAATCCTAATTGATGGCGTAACAGTTCATTGCAATAGGATAAAGCCGTGAAGAGTTAGTGACCATCTTTGACAGCTCATGGAGCATAGACGAGATCCCAGAGGATCTGCAAAGACAGGGGAAAAAGGAGACAGGAAGAAATTATAGACTAGTCAAAGTTTGATATTGGGAGAGATAATGGAACAAATTATTAAAATATTTATAAGCATCTCAGGTTCATAAGGTTATAAACCACCAAACAAATCTAATCTTTTTTGTTGACAAGATAATTGGCCTCATGGATAAGGGGGGGAGCAATAGGGGAAATATATACTGGCTTTAGCAAGATTTTTATATACCTTTGTAGATGACATTCTCATAAAAAAAGAGGGAAATACAGTCTACATTAACAAGAGTCTAAGGTGGATGTCAAGAAAAGTTTTAAAAAATTTAAGCAGAAGTATTTACTGCATGGTTACAAGGGAAACAGAAGCCTCTGCGTGAAACAGTATTTTGCAGTAATATCAGCTGAAAGTCCCAGCCTGTGTGTTTTAACTGCCAGTAGGCTGCACCTGAATATACTGGCTGCTCCGAATATCGGTTGTCAAACTGTGATGCCGTTATACGGCTAGATTCTGCAACGTTTGGTTAAGTCTGAGTTGATTAGAGAGTATACTTATAAATCCAATGCACACCAAGTTGGGATACGGTCCAAGCAGCTTATGGGAAAGAATCAGAAATCAAAATTATTTCCACAAATTAAGAGAAAAAGTCCAAACCAGCAAGACAGGAGAGTCACAATCAAGTGCAGAACGCAATTACTAGAAACAGAAAAATCAATTAGACACACAGAAAGTAGTTCGGAGAGTCCCTTCCAACGTCAACTGTCCTGTGACTTTTGGGGTTTTGTAAGAGTTGTACTTATTAACAACGAGGTAGGACATGGACAGGATAAAAATGACGATAACCCAGAATCGTGAGAGATCACGATGGTAAAGAAAAGCAATATCTGCAACATTAAATACCGGCCTTGCAGATAGGACAGCACCATGCTCAGACTTTAGCAAACCCTATTATTAACATTTTCTCACAACAACCTCAAAATCTAGGCAAATACGATCTATATAAGCACTGTGTAAAACAGATACCAAAAAAGTTGAACTTAGAATCATCATCATCAGCCGCTGCACGCTAGGCCAGCCCTGACGAGACGCTTCCTGAAATACTGCCTTTCACTTCGCCTCAAAAAATTGAAGAGAACTTTCTGAAGCCATAACTAAAACCATAATTAAAAGAGTATTTCAGAAGAGTTCAGTTCTGGAGGAAATACCAAAGTCAATGATGTCCTATAAAGCAAAGAGATGTGGTATAACCATGTAAAGCCAGTATCTGAAGGTCGTGACCAACGTGATGAATGGAGACCAATCAACACGGTGAAAGGAATATATGTAGGTAAAACGGGCTAACACTAAAAAGGGGGATTGAGACAAAGTACTTTATAGTGGAAGAAGACTTGACAATGAGAGTACCCTATGCCGGTGCTAGGTTTCATTACAAACTCAAGACTTCTGAAATCATTTGCTAAGATTACTGAAGTTGAAATGATGCCGTATGCTGCTTCATGGGGAAGACCAATGAATGAAATTAAGAAGAGTATTATGAAACCACTTTGAGCTCCTAGAGTAGTACGTGCCATGATTTAAGCCAGGTTACTGCGCCACTATCTCCTTGTACATACAAGCGTGGCTTACAAGAGAGAAGTTTCTTTAGGCCCTGAAGAAACAGCAGTTATTTGTGAGCAAAATTCTGCAGTTTTGGCAATACAAATGAAGGTATTTAACTCAAACTGGAGTTCAGCAGGCAGCCACTGGTGTACTGCCATGGTGTATTTTCAGTGCTCTAAGCACGGCGCAGAAAGGGCTGGGCCGGTTGCCTGTGATAGAACTGGTGTTCAAAGGTTTGCTCAGCCATCATCCAGCTATCATTACCCATCCCAGAGCCCACTCCTGAACTAGCAGTCAAGGGCAGAAAACGTTCTTTGAGGCTGAGATTAGACAATCAACGGAGGAAGGGCGATGGCCTGGCATCTGCCTGCAGCAAGTGAGGAAGGAAAACACCCCGCATCAGCTTCAGCGCAAACTCCTCTTCCGAAATGCCTTAAATAGAAGGTGCTTCCACCTGATATCAGCAGAATTTTAGGACAAAATAGCATTTCAGTATTATTAAAATTATGAATTGAATGAGTTTTCTCATATTTTTGGCATTTTCACCTATTAATTATTAGTCTACCACCAATGCTGCCTATTGTGTCTGAAGATGTTTTCAACCTTTCAGTAATATTGGTCCCTAATTTTTTTCATCCCCAAAGAAGATGAGAACTCCTGCATAAAAAGTGAGCCCACTGAAAATATGCTTGTTTTTCTAGTTACCTCTTAAGATCTTTGGTAGCCTGTAGACCTGAAAAAGTCTATATATCATGTGCAGAACAATCACTGAGCTCCTACAGATAGATTCTTTATAGGTCAGGCCTCTGGAGGCAGCATCATCGGAAAGCTCAGAAAAACCATTCAGGACATTAATTCTTTTCATCTTTGCAAATCCATTGTGGCGGACTATGAAATGCATCCACGACCCATCTTGCAGCGGTGGCTTTCGTGCCACACTGGTGGCAGCAACAATGGGACATTTGCAGTACAGAGGATCTTTTCGACCACCACTTTTTTGTAGTCCTGGCGAGAACAGGTCATGGCGACTATCGCACCAACAGCTTGTTGACACAAGCGGCACCTCTGTTAACAGCACTGATGACAGCAAGAGGACATGAAACCAAAGCAAGCAACTAGGCAAGGCTGAAGAGGTATTAATTTCCACTTCACCTGGAAGCGTACAGTGTGTCCTCACAAAAGGAAGTCTTTTCACCTGGTAAGACAAATTCAGTACCAGACAGGACACACCTCAGTGGCCCCCTGGTTGCTTCAGGAACTAGACAGGAGTCAGACAAGGGGACAGTTTTGGAATATTTGCCAACTGTATCCATTTTGATTCATTAAAAATTGAACCTGTGCGATATACATTAGAAATACTGCCCTATAAACATACCCGTGAAACTGCTCAGAAGGAAAGAAATCAGTGGCATTACTCTTCAGCGACAAAGGACTTTGCCCCAAACGAATTAGCAGTAACTAAAAAGAATCTTAAACCCCATAATTTTATACTTTTCTGCAGCATCATTCCAATAAGCAGGTATAGCAAGGACAAGAAAAAGCCATTTTTAATTAAAACTATACACTTTCCCCCCACGTTTTTGGCCCAGGAATAGGCAAGGCTCAGGCGTGGTCGGTGCAGGGACTTCTGCAAGCGCGGTGAAGAGCGAGCCTTGTCCTCACCACAAACGGCAGAGTGTCAGCGGGATGGGAGGGTCTTGACATAACACAAATAAGCAATGGACCC
This sequence comes from Anhinga rufa, assembly GCA_013400875.1. Taxonomy (NCBI): domain Eukaryota; kingdom Metazoa; phylum Chordata; class Aves; order Suliformes; family Anhingidae; genus Anhinga; species Anhinga rufa. The sequence goes on from VZTV01055217.1 coordinate 26,659, forward strand.
CAGAGGTGATAAATATTCAAGGTCTCTCCCCCCTTGAAATCCAGCGCTCTGCTTCAGACATACAAAGCACTGCCAGCCCCGATAACGGCACGGACGAAACTCCGGGCTCCTGCTGCCTATGAAGCAGAGAGCGGCGAATAGTCAGGTACCCGCAGCATCCGTGCCTCGAGACGCACGAGTCAACAGGACATCCTTCATATTTTAATGCTTGCGAGGTCAATAGTGACCACACTGATACAGCCAGGTGAAATAAACTGGGTAATGGTTTCACATACACTAGACTTGTGTGACCGATCCGAAGTGAAGGCAACTGTTAAACTGAAGGCCGGTAGGACATCGCGAGGTTTATGTTGTGCTTTCATGGAAGGGACCCAAGAAAGTACTATGGCACGCTCACAGATCGTGTTATAAGAAGATATTCTTAATGCATTGACTGCTAGTATTAAAAATACAAAAAGCCATTTGTGATAGCATCAGAAATGGAATTTAAAGACTTAGGGAAATTAAGAGATGAATTTTTTTTCTTGCTTGCTGAGATACAGTGGAGTCTCAATAGGTGTACACTGCAGTTCTGAAGCAAGTCCTTTTCCTTAGGTATCAAGGGGATTTTTTGAATACACACATATATACACATACAGCGCACACAAGTGTGAAAACGTTTTTCTACTGGTACATGAATGCTATAGCCAACCTACCCCTGAAAAACAACGTTTAAGTGTCACCAAGTAGCACCATAATAGAAATGTGCTGCTTCCCACAGCGCCCGCGCCAGAGGGGCCCCACGGGCCGTGGGGGGATCCCCACGCGCGGGGCTGTGGTCTGAGTGCCGGATGCTCCCTCTACCCCACGGCCAGCTCTGTTCGTTAGTTAAAGCACATGTGTGCAAATCACAGGGCAGAAGAGCTCCTACAATACAGCCGCAGAAGGGGGGAGATGCCTCCCTACGCTCTCCTGCCCGTAACGCCTGTAAGCACAGCTGACTTCTTTTGAGACAGCCAGAAAACAGAGATTGCAGTAATGAAGGATGTTTGTTCCTGAGACTCCCAAAGATATTCTTATTTAAAATAATTTACACTTTGAAATGGACATCTGAGAAAAAGCGAATGCTGGCTTTGATTAGAAACTACGATACACCAGCATTGGCTTGGCCAAGAGCGGTGTAAGCAGCCACATCAACACCAACTGTGCCGGGTAACAGCGTGATTCACCGGAACACGTTACGCTTCGCCATAGCACATGATTTAGTAATGGAGATCTACTGGTCCTTGCACGGATCACGTTCGCTTGGCCAAGCAGCTCCTCTAGTCTATCGACCATGTTTTTGCACACACCACGAACTATTTTTACTTCACGTGGTCCATACCTGCACTCGATATTTACTACTGAACAGCCCAGTAAATCATACTGCAAATGTATGGGTCATTACCGAGTGTTAAGAGGGAGAAGACAAACAAACAGCAAACCAAATTAACCTTCACGGGCCCAGCGGTTTGAGTAAAACCTGAAATAGTACTAAAGGCAGACCGGCGATGCTGGCTCGATGGGACGAAGGTGGGTGCCTCTCCCGGCTGCTGTCCGAGGCGCACACCAAAGAGCTCCTCGCCGCGTGAGCCGTGCGGCCCTTTCACTTGATGTTGCACAAATGCAACTTTTAAATCTCTCTTCAGAGGCGTCCCTCGGCGGCGGCTGACCGGCTGCAGGAGATCAAAGCCCCGCGCGCCCGCCCCGGCCAGGCCCTTTCATCTGGGCTGACAGCACCGGTGCCGAGGCACCTGCGGCTCCCAAGGAGGCCACATGAAAGCGCTCCATTGCTGTCCCAACAGCCATACGGCATGCATATAGAATTAGGGGTAGGTAATTAAGGCCCGTACGGGCATGCTATGGCAACGAAGATGCACAGAAACAGCTCGTTAAATGGACAAGACACAAACTGTAGTAATGCATAATTAAGTCGAATTAATTTTTTTTTTTGGTTTCGTTTCACATTGCATTTCCTCCTGCTAAAAAGATGGACTTCTAAAGAAGGCTGTGAGCTGATTCCCTGCCCGCTACCACTGTCAGCTAAAGGAATTACAAACGCCAGCAGAAACCCAATAAACCACCCAGCGACTACTAGACGTCTCTTCCCATGCCTGTGCTCGCATGAAAAACGGCGCAGTATCCGTGCCCCGTGAAAAACACACACTCAGGAACAAAGTAGAGTTACTTTAGTCCTTCCTTGTCGGCAGTTTCTCCTGCTCCTACCGACTCATACAACTGGTAGTTGGATCTGCAATAGAAGATCTACTGCATTTACTGTCAAAATGCTCCTGAAACTCTATTTAACACGCGCAACTTTCTAAGGAGTTTAAACCCCACTATTTTTGACAAGAAACCCACGCTACAGCTCAGCACGAGATGCCAGGAACAGGTTTTTGTTCTGCTTTGCCAGAAGAGCTCACGGAAAGTGCTACTCCTGTCAATAATCCTCCTTTTATCTGGGTAAGCTTTTAAGACCACTGCCATTGTTTTCCAAAGAGAGAAATGAGATCACTTGGATATCAACTTTTTGATTTTGTGGTTAAAAAAATTTAATGTTTTCATATTTCTTCCTTTCTACCTGGCTGTTGAAGATACCTACACAGCCATAAAATACTGAAATTGCGTTAACGATGAATTTTGCCCCAGCAGGTACATTTCTGTGAGACAGTAAGGGGAGGGGGGGACACTATTTTAATGGCTGGATTTGTTTGAGTTTTTTCAGTTTTACAAGAGTTATCCTTTTTAAAAAATTGTTTGTTTTTCTGCAGATGTAGAGGCTTCGACATCTCTTAAAAACAGGGAACGGTAACAAATACCTGAACATTCACACACGTACACAATGCCATGTGCTGGCAATATATATATATATATACACACACGTATATATACATATACATATATATGTGTGTGTTTATATATAAACACACACACATATATATACATATACATATATATTTATTTAAAAGCACTGTCTGGAGCATTTTGAAGAGGAGGTAGCCGGGCTGGTGGCGGTGCCAAGCCTTTCTGCTGTCGCTGCGGGATCCAGCCACATTTTCGGCTGCCGCCGCGCGGAGGCGAAGCCCCAGCATCCCCGGGGAGGAGGCGAAGGCTCTGTCACTCACACCAAACCTCCTGCCAGAAAACCCACTTAGTGGCAGCTTGAAAGGTCACCTCAGCAGCACAACTTCCATCTCCACCGAAAGCCATCTCGTAAGGCTTTACAAATATTTGGAGTCTGATTCTCCAAATACGATTTGTCAAAACAACACAGTATAACAGCAACGCACCCAAAGAAAGCCCCTCTATAAATAGCCTACCAGGGAAAAAAAAATGTTTACTTTATTTGCTGCATGTGAGAGGGAGGTAAAACCTAAACAAACTTTCAACACCAGCTGAGTTTACATATTTAAACTTCAACGGTGCCAAAGTTGCAGCCTAACTGGCACCGAAAAACCTAACAAAAAAAGTCATATATTGACAAAACACACAGTCATAATAAAACCACATCCAGTTAATAACTTTGAGAACTAATGTTAACTCCTAGCACAATAGAAAAGTCTCCTTAAACACAATAAAGCAGTGATATAATTTACTCTCAGCTCCTTTTCAAAACATTACTCTCTGCCCACAATCACATTCAGATTACAAAATTCCTTTTGTAGTTTTCTCCTAGCTGTGGGAATAAAATAAACCACTTAGATGACAGTAAAGTGTCTGTAAAATATATAACAGCAATAACTCCTGGTGGAAATGCGGCAGATATTTATACAAGAGCCAAAGCACAGAGCATTGTAAAAAAGGCTAACGCCACGGAAGGGCGTTTATTTTGAGAGGCCTCTTCTGGACGAGGTCCTGGTGCTGCCGCCTCCCTCCCCGGCTTTGGTGTGGTCCCCAGAGCGGGGCATCAGGGGCTGGGGGACGCCTGCGCAGCCCCGGGCCACCAGCTTGAAGAGAGAGCAAGCATCCCCACTCCGCGGCAGCCTGGGAGCAGGAGAAAGGCAGGACTCGACAGCAGCTAGCAATAACCCGCCTTCATTAAAGGTAATTTATTTCCACACTGTTTTGCGTTTGTATAACCTGTACGCGCGTCACGTAATAACGTAAGGGGTGTTGTTTATCAAATACAACATCCATCACATCTAAGTAACTGATGTGGTTGAACTTCTGACATGGAGGAAGGATGCTTAGTGGTTTACCCAACAAAGAAGTCTGATTGGTTTTTCTACTAACTTAGAAGATCTCTAAAGGAGGCCGCGTCATGGTGGCCATCACGACCATGACTACTCAGAGACTTAACCTGAGTGAAAAGGCAGGCTGAGACCAGAAAACAAAATGTGACGAGAGATTCCATCGTGCAAGTCCTGGTTGTCCTCAGCCCTCTCCTGTCCTTGATGTGAGCAGCCAAGGAGGAACAGAGAAGGCAAAGTCTCCAAAGACTCCACTTCCAAGAGTTATTTCACACGGATTCAACTGGGGCAAACAGCTTTTGTCCAGACCCTCCGCCACCCAGTACCGCAGCTTGGCGCGCTAAATCAAAGCAGAAATACTTTCCACAGAGCAAAGGGAGACCGTTTATGTTATGTTCAGTGGCTACACCAGTGTTGGAGGGATGGAGTCGGATTGCAGCCTGAAGCAGATCCTCCCCTGCCTGCAGCCCTTGAAGGGGACCGGTGGCACGCAAACCCACCTTGCTCACTCCTACCACCAGCAACATCTGTCTGCAGCTGGAGACCGCAGTCAAATCTTGCTCACAGGCTTTGCTGCAGAGACACGAATTAGGGTCTTTCTGTGACCAGAGAATAAATGCATTAATTTGGATTTAGAAAAAGTTACATAAAATTTTAGGTCGGCCAATGTAAATCAAATGCCCTAATGAACGAAGCCCTGGACGGCCACATTATTATGTGCGCTGTGGGGAACGTACCCTTTCAGCAACAGCCACTGGGTACATCTTTTCAAAATGTTTAAATAGGTTCTCATGGAATTTAACCAATTGCTTAATTCCTTGATGAAAGAAATTAAGCTTCTAGATGAAAAGCCACACTTTCAAAGCTGGAGGAGGAAAACACTGTTGTATCTGCTAATGCAAAGCACACCTTCCTGCAAAATCAACGGCCTCCGCTCCTGTTTAGGGCTTTTCTTGTTGTTTTGGTTTTGAGTGTTGGTTTTTGAAAGCATTTGCAAACAACATTAATTTCAATGTGAAATCCACAGGGTCAATGCCAATGTATCTTTTTAATACTGTGAAATTTTATCACTCTGGGCAGGAGGACGCGCAGGGCTTTGGCACATTACGCTCCTGATTCGTGGCATCAGGCCGGCACAAAACGCAACGTCTCTGACAGCATCGCTGTCCTCAAACCTATTGATCGCACCTCTCCTGTCCTTCTCAGCTGGTTCACAACCAACTGTCAGTGAAGGCGTGCACCTATCTGTGCCAGGCCTAGGAGATAGGTAGAGTCTCAAGTAACTCGGTAGGACTGAAATAGCGTGAGCTATTCTGCTAAGCTCGATGAAATATGGTTTGTTAAACGTCTTTTTTTTTTTTTT
>VZTV01055220.1:0-13875 GCA_013400875.1 Anhinga rufa
TGTAACCTAGAGTTAACAATTACGTCTTTCAGAGGATTTGAGTCAAAGTACTTTGAAAATTATAAGCTCTATATATGTGTTAAGGTTTAATCCTTCACACCTGAATAGTATGGCTGATACTGAAAATGGGCACCAAGGGGAGGCGAGTATGATGATGAGGTGACCTCAGTCTGAGCAAAACAGGTTTCCAGGCAATAGCTCTCAGTGGAGTAATTCAGGAGTAATTCCCAGTTCCTCTGCAGTGGGGGAACACAAGCTGAGCTCATTAGCAGAGCAGGTGTGAGACTGGGAGAATGGGATGTTGGGTATGGTGCAAAGGGAATGAGAAATATACTGTTGGTCAGAGGTAGCCTGAGCTTGGGTACGTGGGACAGTGGGAAAGAGGTTGTGCTCAAATGAGTAAAGCTAACGGGTTGGGCAGGGTGGATGAATAGTGAAAACAGGAATGAGGTGCCATAGCACCATTTTGACCAAGCAGAAAGGTTTGGAGTGTTTTTTCTAGAATGTCGTCTTTGAGATGCAGGGCTGACTGGTTTTTCTCTTGCCTGCTCAAAACAAGCAGCACTTTCTAGGAAATGAAGTTGTGTGTGATTCCAGCCACTTGAAGCAGCAGCATAAATCAACCCTGGATTGGGTTTTGCAGCTTGGCAGGCATGTGCGTGTCTGGAGTCTCCCTCAGCCCATAAGCAGTGTAGGGTGCCGAGCTAATCGGGTCACCAGGGTGATTTACAACCCTAAATGCAGTTCCTGCTTTGTGGGTGCCTCAGGCTGTGGGGCTGGCGGTTCCATTTATAACCGCTATGCTGCCCAATTTCAAGGTCATTCAGAGGGAGAGTCGCCCATAAAATAGACTTTATAGTAGTGCTTATACTTGCTTTGGTCCTCTGTAATCAACATACATATGCATTGAGAACTGTCTCTTTCTGGGCTCTCTGTGGCTTTTTAGTACTGCATGGCACTGTTTTGGAAAGTGGAGAGAGGAAAATAGATAAACATTTCTATGTGATGAAAAAGCCAGGTAGGTTAATGGTTACTGATGGATAGCAAATGCTTTGTGATTTATGACAGAACAAGTTAGCAGCGCATGGAGTCTTACAAAACACATGGGACAGGTTGAGTGAGCTCAGAGCCTGCACCGGTTGGCAAGCTGGTGAAGTACAGATAATCCCAGTTAAATACGCTTAATTGTTACCCGTATGTATACGTCTTCCATTGCACAGGATCATGTTGCAATTGTCATCTGGTGGCGATTAGAAGCACACTGGCACTGCTACCAGAAGTGCTACATTTCTCTTGAGAAAAGGTGGTTTTCTCAGTGCCATGCGATTTTTACCAGTGTGTACTAGCATCATTATTTCTTTTAACGTATATAATACTGCCCAGTCGGCGCTACCCACTACCTATATAACGCTACTCAGTCATGTGCTGGCCAGATGACAGTCATGTCATTGCACTAGTTTGGGCACTGCAAAAAAGAAAGGGGAAAAAAAAAGTTATTTGGAGCACTTGCTTTGTCATAAAATTTTGTTATAACAGTAGAAAACCCCTTCAGACTGAATAAAGATCCAGGACTTAACATAAGGCTTTAAATCCATCCCTTAGGCTCCATCGAAGAATATCTGTGGCCATTTGTAATACATATTTTGCATCTTAAATCTGTAGTATGGTTATAGCTTGCGTGAGTACTGCTTCTCTACTCTGGACACTCGTCCTGCTGTACGTTCAGGAGACATTTAAAGCAAGGCCTTGTTCTCTCTCACCTGGACACCTGGGAATCCCCACGTGAACCTCTGCCTCTGAGCAAGAAGAAGCTGTGCTGAGCTGGTATTTCTCCGCTGGAAGCAAGGCATTGCATCGTGGTCCATCCAGTTTCCCTGTTGTCCTTCATCTTACAGTGTTAGCTGCATTGACGCCAAAAGCTTTGCTCATCTGCTGAGCTCAGTGTGAATGCAGTTTATGGGTGCCAGGTCTTGGCAGCTGGGAGCCCTTGGGTTTAAGAAACGGGCTGAGCATCGAGCCTTCAGCTCTGACAACTGAAATGAGTTCTCAGGTCTGGAATTGCACCAGCAGGCATTTGAGTTGCAATGGAAAAACCTCCCCTCTCTGCTTGCGTTGCACTTTTCACTGGGGAGCCTGGAGCTGCCTTGATATGTTGGCACCTCCAGCTGTAGATGACTAAATGAAGCTGTGTGGGCTGCTCCCTGTCCGGCCAGACTGTCCCTGCTATCTCTTCCCATAAACACTGGAGTCTTTGTCTCTGGCCTTATCATGCCCCTGCCATCACAGAGCTCTTTCTGTGCTCTCCTCCCAGTACAGCCTCTGTGTTCAGGGGTCTTTTTTTCAGCTGCCCTTTGTCTCCGGGTGTTTATTGTGCCTGCTGCAGAGTGTGTTTGTTTGGGAGAGAGGAGGAGGGGCTCCTGTTTGTGTGGGGTTTATAAACCTAGTACATTCTTCAAAAGAGATGCTGACCAAACTGGGTGGTGGTAATATTAACCCTTCGCTGCCCTGCATTACTGAGAGAGATTTCCTCAATGTGTGAAAAATGCTTTGGGAGGGTGATGAAGTTGCTTGCAGTGTCAGGCAGTAGCCACGCAGTTGTGCAGCGCAGAGTCTGCTCCCCCTTTGGTCTAAACTGCCCTTTGATTTTCTGTGAAGGCTGCACATGTATATCAGCAAAGAGAGCCTCCCAGACATGGGACATGTAATTGATTCTAGGATTTTCCCTCAGAGTGCTTCTGGAACTTGTTTTTACTGCAAACACTGGCTCACTAGCCCTTTCTGTTTGCATAACTGGCCCTTGCATCCTGTTTATGTACAATATCTCTTCATTGTACCATATCCCAAAACTTCATGGCTCTGTACTCTTGGGCTTTTCCTTTCGAATAAGGTCCTGAAAACAGGAGTTGCTTAAATTCATAGTGTTGCCAGTTGTAGTGGCATATAATACCTCCCCTTTGAACCAACTTCTTTTCTTTAACCAGCTTGTTAATAGTTAGGTTAGGGTGGCTCTTACTGTTTCTTCAGTCCCCATGGACCCATATTCCAAGAGAGAGCTTTGGAAGATGAAGATCAGCAACTCAGAAACTTTATTTCCTTTGTAATCACATAATGCTTTACATTAAATTGGTTGAGGGGGGGAACCCCAACCAACCACCCACTAAACAGAACAGCATCAACTTTCTAACCTCCTTTTGTTCCACCTCCGTAAGAGAGGGAATTTATAACATGAAAAATCTCTCGTCCATCTCTGCAAGAAGCTGCAGCAACACAATTGTCTTAGTGTTAGAAATGCCAGGAGAGTTTTGTATTTCACTGAATCTGCAGTCAGCATAAGTATTTCAAACCGTTTTTATGATGATCTGCATGAACAGCATAATGCAAATACATTAGTTTTATGTGTGACAAAAATACTTCTTTTTTTTCCAAAGATGGTATCTTTTCTGAAGTTACTGAACCCCAGAAATTACTAGGTTTGAATTCAACATTTCACAAAGTAGTGTAAAGAATTTTTATTTTCAAATAATTAATATCTTGGCATTGGGGGTTGCAGTTCATGTATTGCAGCATCTACGTATTATATTATCACACTGGGAAAAAGTTCAGCAGACTGTGTTCCTTTGTGGGGGGTGGGAGAGGAAGAAATGCAAAATAATACAAGCCTTTGAAACATGAATCCACACACTCGGTCGTGACTAAACCTATTCAAACACTCAGATGTTTTTTCCGAGACTGCTCTAGGCTCTAGCGTTGTTGTTGTGTGACTTGTTTTCTTTATGAACTAACTCAATTTGCCTCATCTCTTTCTCTTCAAGGAACAGTTTCAGCTGCAAAGCGCACAGGGATTCCAGCACCCCGGGAAATATCATCATCTGTATCCAGAGAGAGAGCTGTGTTGCGTGGTCAAGCCAATACTAGGAAAACGCAACCCAGCCCCACCTCTTCTGGTACACCGACTCCTACCAAACACGTGCGCCCCACTAGCAAGTCCAAGCAAGAGAATGAAACTGGTGACAAGGCTCTTCTGGAATCCCAGGTTAAAGAACTCCTGGCAGAAGCAAAGACGAAAGATTCTGAAATTACCAAACTCCGCTGTGAATTGAAGAAATGCAAAGAGAAAGGGTCACTTAACGCTGAAGGAATGGGTGCTTCCAACCAAAATTTAGAAACAGTATCACCTGTTGACATAGATCCGTTAATACGGACCCTTCAGGAAAAAAACAGGACTTTTCAAAAAGAGCTTGCTAGCCTGGGAGAAGAAAATCGTGTTCTGAAAGAGAAATTGCTTTATCTAGAGAACTCTCCTCTCTCAGACACAACAACAAGCAGTGGAGGTGACAGCAGCCTCCCAACCCCAACTACCCAAGAATCCAGTTTTGGAAGCCCATCACAAGATGTGTCAAGAGGTGAAATGGATGAGCACAGGCAGCGTGTAAATGGGGGTGCGCTGCGCAATTCAGGTTCTTCCAGCAGTGATGTAACTAAAGCTTCTTTGTCACCCGATGCGTCTGATTTTGAACATATAGCAGATGTACCTTCCAGGCCAACATCCTCCAACAGCAACCAATTCAAAGGTTCCAAATGCTCCACTACAGGAAGTTCTCCAAACAATATTAGTGACCTTTCTGTTGCATCTCTTACAGAGAGAATACAAAAAATGGAGGAGAATCATCACAGCACAGCAGAAGAATTACAAGCCACTTTGCAGGAGCTGTCGGATCAACAGCAAATGGTGCAGGAGCTGACAGCTGAAAATGAGAAGTTGGTGGAAGAGAAAGCTCTCCTGGAGACTTCCTTTCATCAACATAGAGATAGAGCAGAACAGCTGAGCCAAGAAAATGAAAAGTTAATGACTCTCCTCCAAGAGCGATCCAAGAATGAAGAAAGCAGAGCTCAGGAGGGGAAGGTCCTTGAACTGGAACAGAAATGTGCAGAAGTTCTTGAAAAAGCACAATTTGAAAGAGAGAAATTGCTCAACATTCAGCAACAGTTAACCAGCAGCTTACGAAGTTTAGAAAGGGAGCATCAAGATGCCCAGCAGGTGATTAAAAGCCTGAGAGAAGAGAATGAGAAGCTGCTTAAACTTCTAGAAGTAGAACAGCAGAGCAACAGCACAGTGACAAAAACTCTGGAGGACTGTAAAATTGCCTTAGAAGGTCTAAAAATTGAGAATGGCTCTCTCAAAACTCAGTTAGAGAGTGAGAAACAAAAGGCCGCAGAAATCAATGCAATGGGATGTACTACTGACAACTCGGAGGTGCAAGAGATGCTGAAAGTAGCCCATGCAGAAAAGGATCAGTTAGAAGCATCTTGCACTGAGCTTAAACAAGAGCTGCTGAAGGCAAACAGTGAGCTGAAGCACGTTCAGGGTCTGCTATCTAAGGTAAAGTAGTAACAGCGGTAAAATACAACGGTTGTTTATCTGTCCTTCCATAAATAGATAATTGCTGGTCTTTAGATCGTTACTGAGCCATTGATTATAAGTTTCCAGGATTTAAATTGCCTTAATTAGTTTTGAATGGAAGCTGGAGTCGTGTGTTTCTGTTCGTCTCTGTTTCTGCTGCTATATGCATATTTTCCTAGGGATAACTGTTAGCATAGCTGTGTTTATAAATTCAAGACTAAATCCCCCACGTATCATCTGCAGAATTTACTATTTTGGTAAATAGAATTGTGTTTATCAAAATTGGAGCAAGGGAACAGGGCAATAAAAAATAACTTTGATATTATGTGAACAAATATTAGTGAAAATCACTTGGTAATCCAGATGGAGAAGGGCATGAGTAGTTAGCAGCGAATATTAAATTCTCGATAATTAATAATGAATAATTAGTGGTGAACTATAGGTGTCATTGGTCATGAGAACACAAGGACATGAGCTCATGCTCAGAGAAGCTGGTATTTACAACAACATGACTAATGATGCACGGTCAAGCTCCAGATGAGATTCTTCTCATAGAACTAAAATATTTTTACAAAACTGAGAAGAATTCTCTTTTGGGATAGGTAAAGTAATGGCAAAAAAATTGGATTTGTTTTAGAGCAATTCTTTGCCTCATTTGGTAGTCTCCAAGCAACTTTAAGTCAATTACTGTTTCTATTTTCTGCATGATCACGGATGTTCGGAAGAGAGCTGCAATGTGAGGTGTCACAGAAAAGCGTTAGTAAAGCACAAGCCAGTGATTATGTCCCACCACTGCAGAAAGAGTGATAGTCAGTGTGTGCAGCCTTTCCTGTATGGGGAAGGGATCATGAGAAGAATGGTAAAATTGGCAAGCCACAGAGGAAGAGAGCGTTGCCAAAAAGCACCTCCATGACTTGGGGGATTTAGAAAATCCAGATGTCCTTTCAGCTTAAATAGGTGACCACAGCAAATGGAGTTAGTAGAGGAAACTCCCAAGTGCTTGCCAGAGCTGCAGTTTATGAAGAATAAATGAAAAACTGCTGAGTGCTCAGACTCTGTACCAAACTTTTATTGCTTGGTTTTGAAACCACAGATTTCCTCCTTTTTACTCTTCTTTTCCCTCAAATTAAGCTCTTTTGAGTCATTGGCTATTTGTGACACCCAAACAAGACCACAGGCTTCTGTAAGGCTGCCCTTCAGTCAGGCTGTGGCAGTGCTGCTCACTGAATTGGCAGCCTAACCTTGCTTTTCCATAACTTGTTCATACTCAGAGATCTCCCCCAAACCTGGAAGCATAGATCCGTGGGCCGGAGCCAACAAACTGAAGTGCAGCAGATTCCCACTTCAATAATTCCAGATGTCCTATATCCAGAAAATATACTTACCTGCAGTAGCTAGCTCTACTACGTGTGTTTTCGCAATCCATTGAAAATGCACATGGTAAAAGCGGTAAAATTGTTCATGTGGATAAACTGATTGTCATCTTGGCCCTAAGGCAGTGATATCACTCTCATAACAATAGATGAATAGATGTGGAGCTTTCCAGGAATATCATTCCTCTCTGTTCATTACCTGCAGAGATTTGTTTGGAATTACGGTCGTCAAATAGAAAATTTAATTTCCTTTCTAGCATCTTGTTCTATTGTCTCTGTGACTAGGAAAGAAAACCAGCATTCATAGCTCATCTATGTTTCCTGAAACTGTCTCATTAGCATTGAAACTCAGGTTATACAATGCTTAGAACACAGGTTCAGTTCTGAAGTCCATAAAATGCCCAGTAAAATATCTAATGAGTGATATCTGTTAAGAAATAGAGACTTGCAGCTTGCTTTCTTCTCTTCCAGGCTGAGAATGAATGTGGTCAGCTGAAGGAGGTGTGTGACCGGCAGGCTGAGCAGCTGAGCAGAACCAGCCAGAAGCTGCAGGAAAAAACATCAGAGAATGAAGCAGATATAAAAAACCTGAAAGAGACCATTTTCGAGTTGGAGGACCAGGTGGAACAACATCGGGCTATAAAACTTCACAATAACCAGCTCATCAGTGACCTAGAAAGTAGGTGGAGCTGAAAAAAGGATCTAAGTGAACTTATTCTAGAGGCTCAGTTATGGCTGCAACAGGGAGGAGGAGGCACGTCTTGATACGTGTGACAACAGCCTCACTTTAGAAATATTCCAATTTTGGCCAATCCTTTCCGTTCATGCACAAAAGTCACTACTTTAACCATTGAACTTTAACAGAAATAATATGAGAGACAGTCTCCAAGCCTCATTCTTCAGCGAAGGATGTATTGCCCGTTCTAGAAACCGGAATTATTGGCCTTTTAAAGAGCTGTACCGTGGAGGTCGCTGTCGCGCTGGGGGGCGAGCTGCCACCTGGTGGAGTGAGTGCCACATTTCGCTGACCAGTGTTGCCTCCACTGCTCCAGGGGTGTGCGCACTGAATAAGTGATCCTGCACATGTGATTCTGTACATTTAAAAGTCTGGTTTAATGCCTCAAAATAATGACCTGGTTCAGAGATGTTTGAATAACAGATCTACTGTTGATTCCATTCCTGATCCATTGACAGAGTACTTTAATTTCAGGTTAGCCTATTTAGTGGTGTTACTAGAAGCAAAACCAGCTAGGCTGCTCTGTCCTCCCATTTTCACTCTTGCCCTTATGTGTGTAATAATCTTTTCTCTTTTTTACCATTTCTAGGTAAAGTAATGAAGCTGGAAGAACAAAAACAAGAGACAGAGAGGCAGCTGAAAGCTCTGACTAAGCAAATGAAGGTAAGGCTTAGACTCCATGGCAAAGCTGTGCTGAGCTCTTATGGCAATACTGCATTTGAGAGAAGCATTGTATTTTTCTAGAAAGTTCTTTCTACATCCTTTCATCTTCCATTCTCTTCACTCATTTCTAGCTGGTTCTTCGCCTGTGAAGGAAAAATACAGTACATCCTTTACAAATTACTTTTGCTTTTCGTACCTGTGAACTTCTGCTACTTTGGAACAGCCGTTCCTGCTTCGTGAATCATCAGTAGCAATGAGCTCTTTTCAGCAACAGTGCTTGTAGTACTATCACAAGTCTGAATGATCAGTAGCTGTAGGAAGAACTTTCATTGTACTTTTTGTGTTAGAGTGGAGAGCTTAGCATCAGTTTCTTCTTTGGCAATCTTATCGGTACTCTGTAAAGAGGCAACTACTTAGTTTAACCTTGGCATCACCTTGAAATTGTGGTGAAATCCTGGTTGCTCGTGATCATTGAAAGAGAAATCAATAGCTAAGTGCTCAGCTCCAAGTAGGTGCATTTTTACAGCAAAACACTTTGGTGTTCTAATTGTTCTTTCTAGGAAGATACAGAAGAGTGGAGGCGTTTTCAAGCTGATCTGCAGACTGCGGTGGTTGTAGCTAATGATATTAAGTGTGAAGCCCAGCAGGAGCTCCGTGTGGTCAAGAGGAAGCTTCAGGAGGAAGAGGAGAAGAGTGCCAAACTGCAGAAGGAGCTGGATGAGGTGAAGGGCAGCAACAGGTTGGTTATCTACAAAGGCCAAGATTTGATCTCTGTGACTGCTAACATGCATGCAAACGGTGCTTTGTCAATAACTATTCATTGGCTTGGATGTGCATGTTGTCTGTTTTTAACTCTTCTGACAGATTTTGTTGTCTCTTTATTCTAAGATGTTTCTGTTCTTTTTCTTTTTGACGATCTAGTTCTGCCAACTAGGCCATGAAGGTTTTAATCAGCAAATATTAAGTAATAACAACTGCCAATATCCTCTTATAGCTTTGTTCTCAATATGGTATTCCACTGCGGTTTATTGCCTTCATAACCCTCTATGCAGCTATATTAAACCATCTGTGAAAAAGGTTGGTTGGCTACATGTATTCAATGGGACATCCAGAAGAGAACTACTTAACCTAAGAGGAGTCAAGGACTAGATATGCTCAAATTAAAATGAGCACTAGCTGGACTTATTTGTTCTGCAAGTCTGATAAATGTTGACTGAGTGATCAATGCAAGTACTAGGATTATTCATCTCCTGTCCTTAATTTGAAACCTGCGATGTGATTAGCTGTGTTAAATGGTCTGGACTGTGGCCTGGGTTAGCGTTTAGCCCAGAAGCAGCTTCGTTGTGCAGTGGGCCCACCTGTAAAACAATTGCTGTAGTCTCAGCGGTTGAAGGGGGAACAGTAATTGTGAACCATTCTGAGATATACCCCAGCATGATGAGCTGTATATGTGGGGCTTCCCTCTGTGGGAGTGTGGTGAGAATAACAGTGACTTTTGCAATTGAATCTGGAACCAGTACAGATGCCTTAATATGTAGCTTTTATGCGGTGCATGACCTTTCTATGTCCCACCTTTCATTCTAAATATCATACTACGATTGAAGTACTAAATAAGAAGAGATGGAAAACAAAAGATGTAGAAGGAAGAACCAAAATTTCTAAAGACAGTGCTCTGCTCTTTTTTTTTTTCCTTTTTTGTATTGACACAAGCAGAGCTGCAGTGATGATAATTTGTACAGGGGGAATGAAGAAAGACAAAAAAACCCACAAACAGTGGTACTGTTTATCAAAAATTGTGCCAAATCAATTTTGGTCCTGTAGATTTTTCCATTTCACCTCTTTCCTAGTAGATTCATGGCCACTGGTAGAATAGCCACAGGAAGACAGTGAATCCTGTCATTTCTTTCAGGTGGAGTAACAGTCCAGCTTTATGTTGCACATATTTGCTCACTGTTTTCCGTTCAGGAGTTTCCACAGCAGCGGTACAGTAGATGGGAGTAAAAGATGGGAGGGCTTTTGTGCGGAGGTGTATGGGTCAGAATTCCTGGATTGAAGGAACAGAAATACTTTTCTTTTTTTTTTTCCAGAAAAACAAAGGAATGTGTTTAAGCTCCAGTTACATTATCAGAGTCCCCAGTGGATGCAAAGAAAAGCTATTACAGACTATGTATTCAGACAAAATGATTACCAGACAGTACTTAAGTCCTCGGCTCTGCTTCCATTCCTGATTGGTTCTTAATGAAATTTTTCTTGTTTAGAGTGGGGTCCATATATAAGGGCAGGGATCATATACTTGTAGTTTCCCCTCTTTACTCTTTTGGTTTTTGATTTGAAGATGTATTTGATAACACTTGAATAGAAGACGACCTGTGAATTTGCAAACTGGGATATTTATTTTCCATGTGTAAGGAACATGGTGCACTGTCAGCTCTTTGGCATAAGAAGCCTGAGCTGAAAATACTGCTTTTGAAATCAGATCCCCGGAATCCATACGTACCTAGTTCCAGAGGAGGTATTCAGACATGTATTTAATTAAGTCAGTTTTGGCATTGTCTCTTCCTCTCTTTCACATGCATATAGATATATGTCTGTCTTTGCGTCATGTTGATTATCTGTAATAGCTTGCTTTGAGTATTACATTGGTCATGGATCCAGATATATTGTCTGCAGTGGGCAATGTTTATTCTCTTTCAAAGGCAGGTGTTGAGACCAAATTTTGCATCTGTCAATTTAAGCGTAATTAATCTAACTCTCAGTGTCCATGCAGAGAGTGCAAAACTTCTATGCTGAGTGGTATGGAGAAGATAATAAAGCCTGTGTAAGTCATTGTGTAAACAAACCAGTGATCAACAGCTAAGCACCGAAATTTTAAAACAGTACTGACCTATAAAAAAAATTCTTGAAGTCGCCAAAGCTGCTGCTGAGAGCCAGTTCTACACTCCCAGTTATTTTCGCATTCCTGAGGTCACTATCTTCCCCAGCATCTCAGCTTCTTTCACCCAGAAAGTTCTAGGGATATTCGCATCGTTGCTTTTAGTCAGCTTTCACAAATGCTACTGCTCCAAAACAGCAGTAGATTCTGGTACCTGCAGTGACTTTTAATGCATGCTCAGCACTGATGGAAACAGTTTGTAGCATGATACCTTAACACAGTCTATAAAGTATTCCTCATATTTGCTAATGCTGAGCAGCTGTGCACTCAGCTGAATATCTGACAGTCCCTAGTGAAAGTTTCCTGTCTGATTTTTAAGCTCTGATTGGAAAATGTACCTTCCAAATAGCTTGCTACTCAAAGGTTCTTGGCAAAATCTCAGCCATCTCTTGAGAGTCATTAGACTCCACCTCATAAATTGATCTTGAAGCCAATTTATCTCCTACGACATCCTGCGATTTTAATGTTTGCCTGTGGCTGCCTGAGTTCCTGCCGCCAAGTTTGATTTCACTGTTACATTCTTCTAATCAGACAAAAAGTCATTTTTGGTTCAGGAACAACCAAAGAACTTGCAGAAAAAATCCTGATGAGGTCATCAGAGTTCATCTGAATGAAGGTAAGAGCCTCCCAAAGGCATATTTAACACCGATTAAATGTCTAATTCTATGACTAAGAATGTTGGGGGGGGAGGCTGGACCAGCATCAGACAAATGGAATAAGGAAGAGAGGAGTTAACTTGTCCCAAGTTAGTTCTGATTGAAGCGTACAAATTGATTAACCCATGTTTCGGACCGTCTTCTATGATATTTTACATCCTATTTAATGTAATTTCTCTCAGTAAAATGCAAAAGCTTAAAATCCACTGTTGTGTAACTGTCTCCACAGGTGGTGGAAATTGAAATTACATAGCCTCCATCATTGGAGGTTTTCAAGACCAGACAGGATAAGACCCTGAGTAATCTGGTCTGACCTCATAGTTGACCCTGCTTTGAGCAGGAGGTTGGACTAGGTGACTTCCTGAGGTCCCTTCCAACCTGAATGATCCTATGATCCTGTAGCAAGGTTCATCTTTTTGGAACACTCACCTTGGAAATAAATTAATTTTTGTAGCTGTTCTAGGATCAGGTATTTAAGTGGTGGGGAAAAAAAAAAGCTATATTAGGTTTGTAACACAAAGGAGGAAAGTTATTGCTGAAACTACCCAAATTATGGGCAGCCCTTTTTGGCTTCATTACACACCCGTTTCCAAGCCTTTCTGGCAATACTCTGTTTAGCAGCAGTGAAAGTTTCAAGATCTTGCTTTGACTCTTTACCTTCAAGTTCTCAGAATGATTTTGGCATTATAATGTTATGTGCCTTCAACCAAGAACATGGAGGGAAGATATTTGGGCTGGGAGTAGTACTCAGAAAACAGAGAAATATCTATAATTAAATGAGCGACTTCTTAGAATAATAAAATAACCTAACCAATTCTTCAAACGGAAGCCTAAAGTGAAGATTGTGATGTATCCCACTAATTTGCTTCTGTTCTTCCTCCTAAAGTCTCAAATGCCACAGCATGGCAGCGTTACATGCTTTTTCTCCTGGAAATAAGCTTGTACTCTATGTGTATTAAACCCTGCTGTCAGTCTGTATGTGCTGATGTGCTGCTCATTTGTGCCTGTGTTTTGCAGCTGTTCTGTCTTATAGAGGTCTGATAGTTCATTCTGCTCTCACTGAAAGTAAGCAAACTAGAATGTCAGAGCAGGGTCCTTGAAGTATTGTTTGTTTGCTCTAGTTAGTAATGACTCAGAGTTGGTTGGGTTTTGGGTTTTTTTTTGGTGTTTTTTATTCCACCCCCTTTGGTGTAAGGACCCTGAAACAGAAACTCTGACTGAGGTAGAGCAACTCTAGTTGCCTGGATGGGTTCATGTACTCATTCTGGATGAATAGCCCTAAATGATTAGAGGAGAGGAAAGCCAGGAACACTACCATCCCTGTCCTTTGAAATTGGTTCCCTGGCTTTAAATACTTAATTTTGTCCTATATGAGCAACATAGATATTCTTTTTCTTTTGTATTTTGTATTGTTGTTTGCTCATCATGTCCTGAAGCTGAGTTAGTGGAGTGTTAAGGCACTCCTTTAACTGTCCTAGCAACACCATCAGCATTTTCCCCTCTCCCCTTTATTTAGTGATGATGGGATGATTAACTGTAAAATAGAGTGCTGTACCTCAGGATGGGTATTGCATTGCTTCTTATAACTTCCCCATTTGTTTTCTGTATCTCCATAGGTGCCTGATCTCTACCAGCTAACACAGCCCTGAACCGATGCATAGCCAGGCCTGTGAGACACTTCAGGACATACCTTCAACTTGCAGCTGAAAAAGGGAAGTTTCAATCTGAGAAAGCACCTCCAGTTTTTTATTGCTCTGCAAAAGTCAAGTGTATCGCAAAGTGTGAATGCTGCTCAGGTCCACCTCCTCCCCACGGGCAAGAGTCTGTNCACGGGCAAGAGTCTGTTTCTTTGTTTCAGAAGGCTTCTCTCTTCAGAAGACTCCATGAGGCAGAAAAAGTTCTGAATTAGTCTAAAGCCAACTAGGCCATAAGAAGTAATCACAGAGATGTGGGGAACTGAAATAACTGAGGGCTTTTTTGGTGGGATGGGGGTATTTGCCCTGAAACAGAAATTCAAACATGCCATTTTAAGCTTAAGCAAAAAGTAAAACTGAGTGTGTATGTCTAACTTGTAAAATTTAATGCACATACACATTATGAGTTATCGTATAGTA
>VZTV01055226.1:4954-35890 GCA_013400875.1 Anhinga rufa
ATCTCCCCAGGGAAGTGGTTGACTCGGCCACGTTGGACACCTTCAAGAGTCGTCTGGACAGGGTGCTGGGCCATCTTGTCTAGATTGTGCTCTTCCTAGAAAGGTTGGACTGGATGATCCCTGAGGTCCCTTCCAACCTGTGATCCCGTGATCCCGTGATATTCTCATCATACTGCATTTTTTCTAGCTGTTGCCCCCTAAACTGGTCCCAATTTCAATAATAGATATTATCACAAGCAAGATTCAAGGGCAGGTTGTGAGGAGGAAGATCAGAGCCATCACTTGCCGATGACCTGGGGATTTGCACGGTGATCTCCTCCTTTCCTTGGTGTTCAGCTCTCTGTGGTCCAAGGCCCACAGAGTGTGAGCCTTTATTGTGTCCCTGGTGGGCAGACTTGGCTCTGACCTCTGAGAAGGCTGCTAAATTGTGAGGGAGAGCTGTGGAGGTGCTGGGGCTGGGGCTGCCCCAGCTACCTCTCGGCTGCCCAGCTCTTGGCTGGGGCGGTGGGAGCCACCTGCCCCCACAGCACCATGACAAGCTCAAGGGCTCAAGAGCTGAAAACACGATGTGAAAAGGTAAAAAATCCTAAAGAAAAAATCAGGGAATTGTAGATGGCAACTCAACAAAGCTATTTCAGGGAGCAGTAGGCACAGACCTCTTGCACCTGGCTGATGACCTGGCCAGCAAAAACACATCACACAACTTACGCAGGGTGGTGATGCTTAGCCTAACAGTTCACTAACTCCAGCTCTCTGTTATGTGTGTTATCTGCAATATCCGCTTTATTCTTATAAACTGCACAGAATTTCTACGTACATGACAAAAAGTGCTCAGAAAAAGTGATCCAAGGAGGAACAGTGATAGCACAAGTATCAAAGCAGTCACGTAAAGAAGAACTCGTAAATCTAAATACAGGAAAGACACATTTTTAAATATTTTGATGGTGCAGGGAAAACTTAAAATATTCATATAAACAATGGTTAAAATTTAGGACAGAATTTTACAGTTACTGTTCCACTCTTTTTCCTAGCATGACTTATTGGTCCTCGAGAAACGGCATTCTAATGAAACCTTGACAAAACTGCATTGTAGAATTCAAGCTGAAAGAAATAGAGAGAACACAATGCAATATAGAGGTCCAGAAAAATGCGGAGCTAAACAATTCAGCTGCATGATTTTCCCAGGTTAAATTAAATCAACAGTCAGTTCATAGCATAGAAAATAGTAGCAAGATCCAATATTGTATAATCATTTTGGGTCTGATTGTGCATTCTCTGCACACCTATTTGTACAGAAGTCATTAGACATTTTGGTGCATAAAGAAATTGGGATTAGGTCTTCTACAAACTCCATAGGAGAAAGAGTAATTAAAATTTATGACTTCACAGTCTGGCCATCCAGACAGCTGATCCAAAGACTCACGTTTCAAGCAGAAACTTTTTGTTTAATCTCTGAACCAATTAACCTTGCCAATTCCTCTGTATTTCTGCAAGAGCAATGGCATATTTAGGGAATCAAAAATTGTCATTGGATCCAAAAGCCATTGTTGGCCCATCTCTGCATGTATTTAATGCCCTACTTAAATTAAGTTCACATACACATACCCCCCGAAACTCCTCACCTGTCTATTAATACTTGCCCACAAGCATTGTAGGTACAGTACACAATTTATTACACAAAAGCATTAAAACACCCTCTGAGTGACAAGTCTCTTTCTCCCAGAAAAAAAAACTAAGGACTTAAACCTTTCTGAACCTCTCTTCATCTTGATCTGCACTGAGCTCCATCTAAATTACTCCTATGATATTATCTAGGCCAGATTAACTGCCAGATATCCAAGAACACTTTTGTCACTGGCAGAGCAATCGTTGCACTTTCTATTTTAACCTGTGGCAAAACATTGTGGAGCTATGTTGTTCGAACATCAGCTGAGATGAGAAGCTTCTGAGTACCTCACTTGCAATTATTCATCACTACCCCTCTACTAGACATGGCAGTATGTCTGAATAAAACCTCACGCTTCATCCTGGAAAAGAGGAAGACCAGAACTGCCATGAAATTTATAGCATTCTCATGGTGACTGACCCTATTTGCCTGTGGTGCAGAACTTCTTACATTACACATCATTTATGATATTCACTCCCCAAATGCTTATAATTCCAGTATTGGTCCAGTGGCTCATATGCAATGGCAAAATGAAGTCTTAAGAATTAATCTAAAACCACTCTGAACTAGTTTCTCTCTTCACGTTATACAAAGGAAAACCTTTCAAACATCAGGAAAGACAAGACATTTCACAGTAGCTGAAGGTTTGACTCTTTGCATTTTTCTTTTTTGTATGGATCAAAGTCTCTTCCATCATTTAAATAATTAGTGATCCTCTTATTTTATTTATGTACTATCCATGCAGCAATTTGTCTGCATTTGTAACATGTCCAGATTACCTACATTTTCTCCACATAATTTGGCACAAAACTTACCTTCAAAATTCACTGCCTTTGTGAATTAACAGCAAGTCTCTGATTCAGAGAAACTGCTCCCTGAACTGTAAACTTGCGTTTTACTTCTTTTATTAACATACTGCATTCTGACTGGTGTTATATAGCAGACATCCTAATTCATAACATAATATCAATGACAGATCACAATGCAAACAGAAGAGAGCAAAGCAAACCTAAGCTTCTGCCTCATATGAAGCAGAACATAAAACTAAAGCAGCCTCTCAGAGATACTTCTGTGAGAATGTTTATGGGCTTTTTACAGTTTTTGAAATCAGCCCCTTTATGATAGAGAAGAAATATTTTGAGTGCAGGTCGTTTGTCAGCACACAGTACAGGTGTATATCCATGTATCACAGACACTTCATGATATGTCATTAACATATGTAAATGAGACACAAGGTGAAGGTTTTCCAGATTCAAACATTGGCAACAACTATAATAATAACAGTGACACTGGTTTAGACATATTCCTTTGCTATCACTGCCAAATAACTGCAAAGGACTACAAAAAAAAAAACAACAAAACAAAACAAAACAAAACAAAACAAACATAAAAACCAGCCAGAATAACATAAAACAAGGAAGTAGCAGAACATAACACATTATTTGTTGCATGGGATTAAATATTTAATTTTAAGGAAGTTTTACATTATGTTTTTCAATAGCCTACATTAGAATGCATTTTAAATAGGAATGGGAAAGTCTGTTTAAAATATAGCTGAAATCTAAACACTGAACTAAGTGTAAACCTTTCTTTAACAAACAGCCATTGAAATAATTCACAGAGTATATTATACCTTTTTAATATTTAGTTACAGAAAAAAGTACACTAATCTCAGTAATAGATTACAATAGGATAAGTCTTAACATAGATGGAAATATTTAGAACTTGGTTGATAATCATTTTGAGGTTTTGGCTGAGGACTGTCCCACAACAGTATGGAGGTACCTGAAAATTGCTCATTGTTGCATCAGCTGTGGGATTTGTTTATCCTCCTCAGCTTGACCTGAAAATGGCTTAATTGCTAATGGAGATGGGACTAAATCCAATATCAGCACTGCTGAAAGAATTGCAATAAATGGGGTTTTCCACCAAGTCTCCAATGAATATTCTGTTAGGGTTGAAAGTAGTCTACTCTGGTTTCCACTGGAGCAAAATCAATTTCAGCACTAGCTGATTTGGCTCCGAGAGGAATTTCTGACCAACATCATCATCAGTCAGGCATATTTTTAGTATACCTTCTCAATATTTTTCACTGGTTCTTTGTATTTCCTATTATCCTGGTACTATGATCTCTCCAGTCTGTCAGATTTGCCTTCACCACTTCTGTTTTCTCCCTGCTTTGTTAAGATCAGATGCAGTTTGAAGATCCTTACTGTCTCAGACTTCCTGGGAAAATCAGAATATTAATAGGATGCAAGAAAAGGAAATCAGATGCAAGAAACTGAAATCAGATGCCAGAAAAAGACAGCTCCAAAAAGGAAGACAGAATTAGAAAGACACAAGGAGAAAAGAAATAGAGAGCAAAAGAAATCCAAAAAGATGAAGAATGATAGCTGGCAGGATGAGATTTGGAACCTGAATCTGCAGAGAGTATTAAGCTTAGTTTTCTGGATTGCAGAAGAATGAAACCTGACAGGATTTTCAGCACTGCCAAAAGAGTAGCACCCAGTTCTGGGGATGGGAAAAGACAGTGGGGAGACACTATGAGGCCAGTAAGGACTGGAGCCCACTGTCCAGGAAGTATGGATTTCCAAAGACAAGTCTGAGCAAATCTGGAGAGGAGAGAGACCTGGAATAACCAGGGGAGAAGAACCTGAGAATAACTCACAAGGTGCACCCATGACCGCAGGGAGCAGGACTTTCTGGTGACAAATTTTAATGGCCAAAGAAGTGGCTGCAAAGTGAACAGATGGTTTCACCCAATAGCTTCACCTAAGAATTATGGAGAACAGAACAGGAACAGAAGAAAAAGAAATATCTGACATGCTTGAGAAAATAAATGGCAAGAAATGAGAAGTGAGTAAAAATGTAGGGAAAAAAAATCAAAATTTGAGGAGCTTATCTAATTTCACAACCTTTTGGCAGATCATCGTAGTTTTAAAGAGGTCTGTGTGCTGCTTATTCCTTGACACTGACCAATGCTATTTATTGAAAATGTCAACTGAATATTAATCCGATTATTGCTGAAAGAGTGAATATACATTTTCCTCCACATATCTTAATTATAGCTATATTAAAGGGTGCCTGCAGGCATACTGCATATTTAAGTAGTCACCATTTACAGATGAACTTTCCAATTTTCTGTGGAACCTTTATTTCCCATTTAGGACTGAGGTCTGAAATGCTACCTTTAGCTTTACCATTTAATCTATTTGATAAATTTCTGTTTGGCTTTGGACCAGACTAAAGCAAAATTACTTTGGGAATCTACTCCAACAACCTACTTAATGTGTCTTGCCCTTGCTGTTAGTACTTGTGGACATATCTGAAGGGATCAACAGCTTAGATTTAAAAATGAAGCCAACCCAATTTTTTTCCAAAAGTTCTTATTTATGCAAACCTACTTCTTGGTAGAATTTGTTCTTCTAAGAATATGGAATGAAAAAAAAAAACTAGAAAACCTAATAAATTTCATCTGTAATTTTTCAAGCTTTACAGCCTGTTTTTCACTTTTAAAATATTTATTTAAAAGAACCATGTCATAAATAGCAGTGTTCTATAAAGCTGCATTTCAATTCAAATTCAATTTCAAATGAAAGAAAACACAATATTAATGTTTTACTAGTACAGTTCCAGCTGAATTTCCTAAAGATTTTCTTTTGTTAATGGAAACTGTTCAGGCATCACAGAATTAGATGTGACCTTGGGATGCAACCTAGTCCAATAGCCCCTCATTTTTTGTAACCAGAGTTCACTGCTGCTTTCTTTTCTTAGCCTAAGCCTGTCTCAACTGCTGTACCACTCTGCCAGTC
This sequence comes from Anhinga rufa, assembly GCA_013400875.1. Classification (NCBI taxonomy): domain Eukaryota; kingdom Metazoa; phylum Chordata; class Aves; order Suliformes; family Anhingidae; genus Anhinga; species Anhinga rufa. The sequence goes on from VZTV01055226.1 coordinate 10,433, forward strand.
TCTGCCTGTCCCTTAGGTTCACCATGGCATCTGTGCTCCCTCTCCTTCCCCAAACATTACTGCAGCATCACTTAACTAACAGCCCAGCCAGCTCATTTCAGCTTTTCAGCTTGAGCTCTACTTCATACCTATATGCCATTTTGGGGAGCAAATTGCTATTCATATCTTTTCCCCCAGATATATACCAAACACATTCCTGAGGGACATCTATCCAGCTTGTCTTTTAAAACCTTAAATGGCAGAAGATTCCGCAACCTTCCCAGCCAATTTATTTTAGTATTTAACTATCTCTATATTTTCTTAGTTTATAATCTATGTTTTGTTTTCTTCAAATTTTCTATGTTATGTCCGATGTCCTGCATATGGAAACCAGTTTTTTTCACTTTCATTTATTCTGCAGCTACATTTGGAAATTCATTACTATGCCTTCCTGTCATTCTATGAAATGAACAATCCCACATCTTCTGATGATTCCTCACACAAAATTTTTTGAGACCTCTGATCATTATTTTGTGTCTTGCCTAAATGGCCCATGCCTTGTGGAAAAATGTGTTAAAACTGGATGCAGTACACCAGCTATTCTCGTATTAGGGCTGTCAAAAGCAGAATTATTGTCTGAGCTTTACACACACATGCCTACTCCTATGCCCCCACGTGAAGTAGAATGATTGATAACTTGCACTTGCCAATGGCAGTAGAAAGGTTTTTTCATGTGAACTGTGGGAGTGATGCAAACTTAACCTTAAAACCATACACTCATGCCTTGAAGCTCTGAAGCCTTGACATGTATAATTTTTTTCCATATCAAGTCACCAGTGCTGCATGATTTCAGAGGAGTTTTGAAGAAATATGTACTAAGGCCTTGATTCTGTATGATAAAGCTGTGAATTTTGAAAGGTAAACGTAGTCACATGCTTTCCTAGATGAGGTACTTTGAATTGAACATAACAATGACTGGAGCAGAGCTCCCCTGCGTTTATGAGAAAAAAGTCTTAACAGCCACAGTGATATTGCTAGTGATCAGCTGCTAAATGTATGCAAAGACGGATTCTCCATTTAATCTCAGCAATATTTGGTGACACATGGAGTACAAATACTTAACAAAACCTTATTGTGGATCCTCTCAACAGATGCTACACACCTTGCCTATTATGAAAAATCCTAATTTTGAACTTCACTTTTATTTGTCCTTCATTACTATAGCTGCAGTCCCAGTGCTACTCAAAAGTGTTAAAGTCAAAGACACCAAGTTTGAATAATTTTGTCACCGGTGGGTGCAGTGTAGTAGTCTCAGTAAAAATCCTGAGGTGTTGGTTTCATTTATCTTTAATTCAAACCCTCAAAATTACTATGGTAACAGTTTCCCATCCCCTCCACTTAAAACTGGGACATCATGTTAATCTTTGAGCTCCAATTTTAAGCAAATTTTGTTCTGCCTATAGTGTAATTTTCTTTTACTAGGGTCACATGCAGACTATCTATAAATAATGTTCTGGTCTGTGATTACTTTTCAGGATAAGTTTGATCTCCATAGGGTTATAATGTAGATCTCATTTTCTGAATTTCTGCCTACACTGTAGATTTTCATCATGTTGGAACATGGATGTGAGGAACAGGATAACTTGATGCAAACCAGAATACTGTGGTTAGCACAGACCATTTGCATCATCATGACAGATAATTACAATAAAATTTTCTGGTTTACACAAATTATCATTTTTTCTATGTTGAGCACAATGAAAACTATCCCATAATTCCATTTCTATTTCTGTTTTACTTTATTCAGAATATCTGCTATGTTTTGGTTTAAACACTGACACAGGTCTCATGTGATCTCAGGAAAATACCAGCTTTTGCTTAAAAACATTATTCATATTATCTTAAGTCAGCTGATCTCTGTGAGTAACATCACCCTTAGGGTTCACTGTTGCTGAACATTAATCCAGTGTCAGATGTCTGTGGTGCTGAGGAGGTGTCTTTCCTCAGATATTCAAGACAGTGGTTCTGAGAGGCCCTAATCAAACTGCATAAGATGTAACACATACTAGTCCTAGGCTTTGTGAAATGTCTACATGAAATGCTGGCCTCCAGCCATTAAGTCATGGCTTCCTTCAATATTAATTTTTTCCCTGAACACTACAAAGTACATAAGGAAGATGGTGAGGGCAGAACAGAGCCCTGTCCCATATGCAGGGATGGTAGATGTGGTGCTTCTCCACAGGTACACCAAGGCTTAAGAAACTGGAACGTTTCCATCTAGTCAGTGACCTACTCCTATTCATTATGAATATGGAAGCACAGTTTGCCAAAAAGAAGGGAAACAAAAAAAAATTTAAAGCTAATATGCCATACATGTGCTCATTTTTAAGACTAAAGTTCAAAAAGTTATCTTGGTATGTATCTTATTACTGAGAACCTCTGAAGAAAAGTTGTGGTCACCAGCTCCTTCCTCTGTGTACTCAATGTCTGTGTAGGGTCAGAGATTGTATTACAAAAAAAAAGATTTTTCTCCAATACTTCAGAAAAAGATCAGAGTGATCTGGTGGAGTTTTGTGTGTCTCCACAGGGTTAGGATGATGACTTCTCAATCATAGCCTCAATCTATTCACAATTCTTTAAAAAATATCCTCAGGCTGGCCAGAATTGGGAAAAAAAAAAAGTGAAATATGAGATCTTCTGCTTTTATGTAAAATGTTCTTTAAAATCCCATGATGCATGAGGCAGAAAAATCTTTAAAAGTGCTTTAAAAAAATAAGCAAGGATTTCCTATGTAGCATCAAAGAAAATATAGTAAGATATAAGAAGCCCAATAAACGGTGATGTGTACTGTACAGTAAATGTAGTGCGCATTTTAAATTTTATGTAATGAAATGTTCCAGAGGCAGAAAAAGATGAAATAAAAAGGAAAAATAAAAGAAGTTGAAGTTAAAAAGAATACAAAACATAACTACTAGAGCTGATTGCTCTACAAAAATCCTAAGATACCTGAGAAAAACAACTGCTGTTTTAATAAATATGAAACACTACAAAAAGGTTTTACAAAGTGTCTGATAAATGTTTAAGTATCATTATTGTAAATAAAATAGAAAGAGTAAAGGCTAAGACAGAATATGATCTATGAGCTCCTATGCGCTAAATGGCAGAGAAAGTAGGTCACTACTAAAAGTAGGAAAAATGCAAAATCCAATCTAGTTGTGTTTAATGTCTTTAGGTAACCAGAGCACATACTGGTATCTGCACCATCATAGAGGTTGAGTCCCTGGTGCAATTATGTATCTTCACCAAATACACTGAGCCTTCCTTGTCAACGGTGTGATGTGTTCTCACTCTTCACATCACCATAAAGTTTTTATCTCTAAAATCAATCAGAAAAATTGATATGGGAAAGCTCTTTGATGAGGGGTTTCTATTCTATACCTAAAGGTGGAAACTTACAGCATATAGCCACAAAATTTGTACGCAATATATACACAAAGTGAAGGGTTTGCTGCAGAAAAAAATAATGTCCAGTAGTGATAATACACATTTAGATTTAATAAACTAACTAAAGTGATCATACTATGCAACTTTTAAATTACTACACATTACAGGCTTGGAGAGGTTCAGAGGCACTGATACTGAGGGCATTCTAGCTTTCATTTCAACCCATGTACTCCTATGTTCCCAGGTTTTACCTTTTTCTATTAGCTCAGCAATCTTCATGCATAAGTGAGCTGCAGAGCTCTTAAACTGATATGTACAAGAGGAAGCATTACAGCAGGAGAGTAATCAGAATGTAAAATACGGCTATTCAAGAACTAATATTGTGACATGGATGTGGCTGGAATGCATTAATAACATTATGTTGCCTGATATATGATACACTAATAATGAAAAAAAAAAAGACAAAAATCAACATAGCTTTTATATGAAAATAAAATACAAAACCAATAATGTTTTAAAACAAAAATTCCATGGTAAAACAAAACTTTGGATTTAGACATTTTTGTGAGCAGCAGCTGAAACCTTGAACTGCTGGTTCATTTTGAATACAATCAATGCAGCTTCTTCCATTGATGGGTACTGGATCAGAACTTTTAGTTTTCCAAGGCAAAATAGTGTCCTTATAGAAAATTAATGACCAAAATCCCATTAATTTCATCGGAATTGAGACTGTCAGCATTCTTTGTGTCTACTATTAAACTCACTTCTTAAAAGCCTCTTTGTTTGGCTTATCTTTTGAGAGGTACATTGAATACTGTAAAGTTCTTTGAGGAGTCAGAGCAGATATGGTGAATTCATCATCAAGAAAATAGTTTGATTTTTTTCTTGGAAGAGCTGCAGAGGAAATTGAGAAAGGGTGGAAAGTCCAACATGGAAGAAAAATATCATGACATTCATCTTAGAAAGGAGCAGAATGGAAAGGAAATCAGAAAGTAAAACAGTGACATTGATCAACTTTTAAAAATCTATCAAAAGACAAGAAAGTGAAAGAGCAGCAATATTATATATAAATTCTGTGTATTATATTTCAATACCAAAATAGGCAGCTAAAAAACTTATATTAAAGGATCTGAGCATGTCAAGGATCACAGTATGTCAAGATTGAAATAGCAAGTGATGTCACTCATAGTAATTGTTCAATGACTTACAAGACACTCTACTTGGTGGTAGCAACACCATCTGTCTCTCTGGCAAGTGTGTTCCTGGGATTCTCATTTTGATGACTTATGTTGATCAAAACACTCCCTTGCTCCATTTCCTTAGTCCTTCTTTGGTATTATAACTGGAAAGAATATACCATCTATTGAGTGGTAGAATGGTACATTGGCAAAGAGTGAGGGAAGCAGGATGAGGGGAGAGAGGCAGAAAATCTCCTGGGGAACAGGAGTGGCAGAGTCGGATCAGCTGACACAAAGCAGAATCTGATTATCCCTTACTAATTATGGGGCCCTTAGGAATCGTTAGCGTTTGGCACACTGGTTTATATCAGGATCAGATATAGAAAGAGGGAGACACAACCCTCTCCCTGACAAAGCCTTGCTCTGTCAAGGGAAATCTACCATGTGTCAATATACAAAACTCCTTGTCTCTCAAATGGGTGTACCATTACCCAAGAGCCAGGAGTAGCTAGTAAACATTTCTTAACATGTAGACATTTTAATACTTTGATTCCAGCTCATCATATCCCAGTTATACAAAGCTATGAACAACACCTTTGTACCATTTACAAGAGGGGGGATTGGTCCATTAAGAGAAAAACATATACCACAAATTCAGGCTAATAAATTTCTTAATAATAGATCACACTAAAGTACATTACAGAACTATATAATAGATATTTAGAAGCAACAGAGACTTTGAAGGAGCATGGTTAGACATGCATTCACACTACCTACTTCAGCTGCTTTGAAGTGACCTGGATAACTGGAATGGTTCAGCCATGGCAGCATAGCTTTCACAGGTAAACTGCAAAGGGGTAAGGTAAATCCACTGCAAGCTGGTCATCTTTCATGGCTCATCTGCTATCAGTGCTGAAAACTGCAGTCAGAGAGTGTCAGGAAAAGAGGGTGCAATCTAAATTAGACATACACCACCTAGTAATTATGTCACATATGTTTCTGTAAACTTTAAGTGTTAATGGAAATAATAAACCTTACTATATCTTTCATACTTACAACTCACACAAAATGTTTCTGTGTTTCTAGCAAACTATAACAGATATAGATAAAGAACTCATTTAAAATTAAAACACCTGTTCCCATGAGCCCACTGTGAAAATGTTAGAGTATCTCTAGACCTTCAAGTACTCTGAAGTTATCAAAAAGGCTGATCTATTCTACCTTATGTTCATTCTGCCCATAGGGTATTTCTATAACACCAACCAAAGCAGAGTACTTTTCCACATAGCCAGCATTTCCGTAGAGTTTATTTGAAACTTCTGAAAAGAATAAGGGTTGAAACTCAAAGTATGCTTCTTGAATTATAATTTATGAGTAACACTTACCCAGGTGTTTTGGACAAGATAGTGAAAGGGTAAATCAGGAAATATGACACACTGCTTTCCATTAACCCCCTGGCACTGGCAATTTGAAGCTCCCCTTACTAAATGGCTAATCCATTTTGCTGTAGTGCTTAGCATTTTAAAATCTCAGCTCCTCATGTCAAAATATTTATATGCGTTTAGATATTAGAAAGGCAGGTAGCAGTTTTGATCCCCTTACTATTTTGTGCATTGTCATATCCAATCAAAACAAACAGCAACACAAAACATACCTACTGAAAAATACAGATCTTTAGTCTAAAAGAATGAGCTATTTCAACCCCTCTATTCAGACAAATTCTTTTGTCCAATCTCCAGAATTTTGTAACAAAAAATAAGTACTCACAGCAAAGCTGAAGTTTAACATATCTAGGTTCTAGTTAATGCTAATAATGATGTTACTTGTGAAAATGGCTTTTCGTTGTTGTTTAGAAAGTAGATTTGGTCATAGCAGAAGCAACCTACCTATTCCCAGTGCTGATAAGATGTTTGAGAACATTTGCCTATGGCATTTTGCAACATACATTCTTTTCCTGGATTAAATCTAAGTCCTTCAAGAAATGAAATCATCTGTTAGGAAAATGTCTATTAGCTCAGTCAGTTCAGCAGGTCTTATATTTCATTTCCGTAACAGGTTATTGTCAGAGAAACAAAGAAAGATAATAGTTTGAGTATCATTTGTATCGTTATATCTATTTATTCCTCAATGAGCACAATAAAGCAACCCTACTGTCATTACTGTTAGGAAAATAGAGACTATAATTAAAAAATACACACCATAATTTGGACAAAATTGCCCTTGCTGCCAAAATATCATTGCTCTTTCCCATACAAGCAAGAAGCAGATAAGCATCTGGAGTTCATATAAGTTTTCTCTAGACTGATTAGCTTGGCAGCCTGTACCATGATGATATGCATTTGTTTCTTTTGGATTGGATGTTTTGACATCTCTCATTTAAGCTTTAGAAAATCTCATATCACTGAAAATTCCCCAGTTAATATGGATGACAATCACCTGCTTAGGATGGAGCTGTTCTTATGATGAGTTTTTTACTGGACCCTACAGAAATGACATTAATTACTAGAAAATGGAAGTGTCATTTTAGTCATTGATATGGAGAGCAGATGCTGCCTTTCAAGTGCCTGCACACATGCTTGGAGCTGAAACAGAGCTTACTGGTATTTGTCTATTTTCTCTTGAAAGAGTCTCTTATGTTTAATGTTGCAGAATTCCCTTCTGTCAGTTAACATCTGTATGACTTCCAGGTAGAGCCAAGGGAAACAGGAGCTTCTGTGATTATGTCTACAGAAAGCATATAACTTTCAAGCTCACTTTCACCAGGAGGAATGTTACATTAATATTGACACCACTGAGTATACTGCATGTGGAACATGTCTACATGGCAGTCAGTTTTATAGTGCTGTCACCAGTCCTGTGTCTAATTAACATGCTTATTGTCCTACAAAATATAATCAATCGGTGCTTTCCGAGAAACATTAAAAAGTTTGCATATTTATTGTGTGTCAGCTTTCCTAAACACTAAACAATTCAAATGAAATTTTGCATAAGTATACATTAAATGCACCTACTCATTTGTATTTTGGGTTTGTTTTTATATCATATTCTTAGAGAACACTGGCACTATTGGAAAGAAGCAGAAATATTGGATAGCTACTTACATCTTCAACTTGCATTCAGAGAATCTCACTTTTACCTGGTCTTTCTCAACAAATTTACACAACAGTGTACAGAGAATGAAAAAGAAAATATAGATAAGTGTCAGAGACTTTCTGAAACCTTTCTGCCAAAAGAACATGGTGAAAACAGCTAACCTTTATACTTTTTTGATAAGATGTTTGAGAAGAAAATCTTGAAGCTGGCAGCCCAAAAATGAGCAGCAAAACTATGTGTCTGAGGACATAGCTGGGAGTCTGCATATCAGGAGCCCCATAACAAGATTTGTAACACCTGCTCTGTAACACACAGAGCAGGTCTAATGCTGTTTGACATCAAATTGCAAACATAGCATGGTATGAAGTTTTCATAGTGCACTTTGTATTGAATTCCCAAGCAAATCAAACTTATTGAGGACAGAGGGGACAACTGGAAAAATAGAAAGTGTCACAGAACATAACCAATATGATGGCACATGGTAAAAAAGGTCTCTGAAACCTTTATGACAAACCAGAACAAAAATAGAAGAAAATGCACAGGTAGCATATATATTGATTATTATACCTAAATATACAAGCCAAAATAAGCATGGGAACAATGTTATAAAACCCAAAAATAAAATGCAATATATTGTCTATATGTATTAAAAAATAAGCTGCTTCTGTGGATGTATATTTGGGTTCTTTCTACAGTGTGTGGCCTCATATGGATGTGGCCTCATATGCATGTAGGACTTGAACTTGGATGCAAGACTTGAAGGAATACTAATGAAGTTTGCTGATGACATAAAATTGGGAGGAGCAGTTGACACTCTCAAGGGCAGAGAGGCCCTGCAGATGGATCTGGACAGGCTGGAGAGCTGGTCAATCACCAACAGTATGAAGCTTAACAAGGGCAAGTGCTGGATTTTGCACCTGAGGCATGGCAACCCTGGATGTACACACAGAGTGGGGAACGAGAGGCTGGAGAGCAGCTCCGCAGAGAGGGACCTGCGGGGTTCTGGTCAACGGCAAGTTGAACATGAGCCAACAGTGTGCCCTGGCAGCCAAGAGGGCCAACCGTGNCGGAGGGGCAGGTGCTGATCTCTTCTCTCTGGTGACCAATGCCAGGACCCGAGGGAATGGCAGGAAGATGTGCCAGGGGAGGGTTAGGTTGGATATCAGGAAAAGGCTCTTCCCCCAGAGGGTGGTGGAGCACTGGAACAGGCTCCCCAGGGAGGCAGTCATGGCACCAAGCCTGGCACTTTTCAAGAAGCACTTGGACAACGCCCTCAGAGACATGGTGTGAATTTGGGGTTGTCCTGTGCAGGGACAGGAGTTAGACTTGATGATCCTTGTGGGTCCCTTCCAATTCAGGACATTCTATGATGCTATGATTCTATGATATGTTAAATTAAGGCAATCAGGAAAGAATACTGTAGCTAGTAAACTCCAGGGGAAGGCCAAACGTAATTACTCAAGCTAGAATTCAAATTTTTCTTTACATAGACAAAAGAGTAAAACTGCGTATTTTAAAAATACAATGTACTTCTAACAATGTGTTAGAAATAGTTCCTTCACACATTTAAATTCAAGAGTTACATCAGGGAACTGACTAGCAGAATATTAAGAAGAGATTTCAGAGCAGATGAAAAGTTCACAATTGAACACAATATTCACAAGACTTTAGATATGTGATAATTGAAAATTCTTCACTGATTTGATTTGAATGTATAATTTTGACCCTGTACAAAACTAGGAACTTTGCCTCTTCAGACAAATAAATAGATGTAAAATGGTGTCCCCTTCTATGAGTCAAATGTTCAAAACACATTTGAATTCATTTGTCTTTATTTGTATGCAAGTTTGGGCTTTTAAAATCCTTTTAAACTCTGTATGGTTTTTAGCTCTTTTCTTTTTTCACTCTTATCTTGAAATTTGAATAAGAATGTAAAGGTAAACATAAGTGTAAAGAGAGTTCACCTACCAGAGAAAGTGGGAGACATTTGTGGATGTCAATGAATCAGCAAAATTTTCCAGGAAGATCTTTTAGGCCATGGAATATTTTTCCAAGAGAAACAGTTTGCATCCTATCAATGGGAACCCTCAAAATATCATTTGGAAAAACCCCTGTAACTGCCATCTTAAAAATATAATCTTGCTCTCATGAAGAGATAGAATACATCATGCAAAGGCATTATTCTTCTCTGATGCCTGGATTTTGTAATTATGCAGAGACTGAATATGTCACTCCATCTTCAAAACATTGATCAGAAACTCAGTCAGGGATTCTCATCCTTAATCAGCTTCTGGACCGTAGTTCTAAAACCACATCTAGAATTCAAGATCTCTCTGCAGTGGGCAACATTATTAGCTAAAGCTTTCTCTGTCTCTCAGTTAGCTTCACTTTGAAATACTTGGCTACATTTTCTTGGGGAAAATAAACCCACTTAACCCAATTATTTTAGATGTTTTTTAAAAGCAAAAAAGTTAGATTTTTTATCCTTTTTTCAAAGGAATTTAGTTTATATCATATAAACTGGCCTATCATTTTCTCTTGGCTATATTTTCAATTTTTAATCATACATGCATCTGTACATTTATGCATATGTATACTTATGTAAATTAAATATAAATGAATCCTTTAAAAGTTACTGAAACTGAAAAGGTTCACTTGCAAGCATTTAACTGCAGTTAGTCTAAATCCTTATGATCCAGTCTTGTTTTCCCTCAAGTACCTTGAAAACTCAGCTATTGTCAGAAAATAAATAATTGCAAACTTAATCTAATCCTCACTCTATTTTATTTCAGTGCTTTTACCCACATTAAGTATGTGTATTATTTCTTATTGCATATCACATCCCACTAATATAAATCCTTTAGAATAAGGCCTCTAGTACCAGCACTTATAAGGAGCTCTCATGTAAGTATTTTCTTTTTCCCTTCTCTGACTCTTTCCATTAATCTACCGTTAATCCCAGCAGAAAATGACCTTTTTCCCAAACAAATGAACAAACATTCCCTAGTTCAGTGAAACCCCTAGTTTATATTCTGCCTAAACAGAATGTTGGGGGAGATACGGGAGATGGTAGGGATACAGCAGGCCTCATTAAAAAAGTTATTAAATCCCCAATTTCTTTCTAAAACAAAATACTTTTCAAAGACAGAGCTAATCTCTATTGGTTTTTTAAGTATATTTTATTGACATTAATTGGAAAACAAAAGCTTAGCAATAAATTCCTTGATAGAAGTTTATTATTAGTTTGATTTTTTTTCAATTAGAAAACCAAGAATTTCTTACAATCATCTTTTTTCAGATTATGTTTAGTCATAAAGGGAAATTTACTCTTCCCTTCGTGAAAAAATCCTACAGAATGCAGCAGAAGTGCTTAGCCTTCCTGTAACAGTGTGAAGTGATAGAAATGTTAGAAACTCACTGAATTTAAAAATATTTTAAAGCCCCACACTTCATTAAACATTGCTTAATTACAAACTTCCTTGGAAATTGGTTGTCTTTGTTTCAGAGCTGTCATAAATCTGTTCAGCTTTACAGTTTAGGCATAAAATAGTCACTTTGGGAAAACTAGAAACAGCCTGGCCAGACCTGAGAGTTCTTTTTACAGACTTTCCTTTCATTGATTTCTTGTTGATTTATGTGACTGAGAAAGGCTCTGCCTTATTCAGTTCTGGAAGCAAATATGTATTCAAGAGAGTCATCAAAATATGTGCTTGAAACACCAAAGTGCATTGACAATGACACAAGCCAGACTAGTGCAGCACAATAGCTTCCCAGGAGATCATAAAAATGGTCATGATATTGCTGGCTCTAAGATCACTGCAGCTCTTGAAGCTGACAAGAGCAGATGGGAGGAATAGGCAGGATCCCAAAGAGTTGGGAAGGCATGAACAGGTTTGCAGAGGGGAAAATCAGGCTGGGATTTTGAAATTTGGATTGACAGAGACAGAGGACAAAGCAAGGGTCTCACTTCGCTTGCTGGAAAATAAGAGATAGACATTGCTCCAAAGAGTTTACTGCCTATATGACTAAAACATAAAAACAGGTAGGAAGAGCAGCTAAGGAGTGATACACTCAAGATCACCAAGAAAATGAATAGCAGGGTTCATCACAGACCTTAGGCTATGCAAGTACTTTTTCAATGCCCAGTTTCCCAAAGAAACCATCTCTCTGATAGAAACATGCTAGTAGGCATCATCAGTTGCTGCACTGCTATCCTGCACTAAGCTTGTTATTATTTTTAACATTATGATGAGTTATGCTTTTGCCAGCTTGATCACAGAATGCAAAATAGATTCTCCTTGTTCTAAAGAAAGTATTACCCAGATTTGGCAACAGTCCATTTAGCTCAAGTTTGCTATGTACTATATCAAATCTGCTTCAGTACATTTTAATTTTAGACTTTGTTCTTTTTTTTTATTTTTTGAGGATATCAATTTTTCTCCCCTTCAGTTCCAGTAATTTTCAGTTACACCATCTTTTTGGAAACAATTGAAAAAAGATTATTCCTTCACTGATGCATGCTTTAGAAGCTTCAAAGACCAAAGCCGAAGAAAAATCAGGAGAGGACTTCTAAGTAGTGTAGGAAGTATTATGACAAGCAATGATTTTTAAGTTATCACAGACCCAAGAAATACCACAGTTTCTTTAAAAGTGAAAGAAAGAGGGTATTTGTACTGAACTGTCATTGGATTTCAACCTTGTTACAGCTCCAAATCTTGGAGTTATTCAACACAGAAGGGGCATAAAGCGATTTAAAGACTCTTTCCATTCAGCTGCAAATACAGCATGGAATTTTTCCCCATTAATCTTTTTTAAAATTCTTTATTAAATACAACAGAAACCTAGAATAGGTCTACTCCGCAATGCAGCTCTATGTAGATCTATCCAAGCTAACTCTAAGAGCTTTTCAGTAGCACAGCTAATCAAGCTGGCCATGGAACAGTACTAATGTGACTATACCACCTCTAGAACCAAGTTACACAGTGCAAGGAGATATTACAGCACATTAAACACTCTCTCAGGTACCTTTGCATGGCACTGTGTTTTATATATACTTATTCTATGAGATCACTGGCTTAGGCAGTAAAGCCTCAAAACATAAATTTGCTTTCAGCATCGTATCATCTCCTGAGAGTGTGCAGGTACATAAGGAAGGTTACTTTTTCCTCCTTTCACAGTTTTATATCATTTACAGGCATACGTAGTCCATCTGAATAAACACTTTCTTTAATATGTATCTGGTATTTAGTACATAACTCATTTCATGCATTCTTCATGGGCTGGAAATAAATCTATCAGAGTCCTTGCATCTAGTGTGACAGGGGTGTCAGTTCTGAATTGGTAGCTCAGGTGCTCTTACCTCACAAAAATTAATAATAACAAGAGACCGCAAGACTCTACAGTTACACTGAGCTGGGATGTCAGATTTTCTTTGAAAAAAAGAAATTGCAATGGGACTTTCTGAAGTGAGGTTTTTGAAGTGAAATGACATTCTTCTTGTCAAACACTCTTAGTGTATGTTTTTACGTTAACTTTTTATTCAGAAATTTAAAACACAGTCATTTAAAAGCAAAGAGGAATCGTATTTTTACATAGCATAAAAGCCGCCAAGTGTGGTAGCAGAGAGAATAACTTAAATGGAAAACAAGTTCAACTTTTTCAATTCAGAACACATTAAGAATAGAGGGAAGACATAAAATCCAAAATGTGATGTTGATTTAACCTGACAGTGTCCTTTAATCTAAAGAAATCATATAGTATTTTAAGATAGTAATGTAAATTCCACAGCATGCAATCCCCATGACAGCTTCTCTAAGAGATAACCACTGACATCTCGGAGTAACAACTACTCCCATGCATAAATACTGAATAAGCATATATGCCTGTGCTGCATACTGTCATGCAGCATGTACATCCTCAGGCCAGCCATAAATACATGTGCATGAGTGCCAAAAGCAGCCAAGCAGCCTGAAAGCAAATTAATTGACATGGTGTTCAGTTCTACTGCAGCTAGACTCCTGTGGGAGTGCAAACAAGTTCACTTACAGCTAGCCTCATCTGCCTCATCATATGCAGAATAAGTACATATTATTCACATATATATATATGTTTTTAATACTTATTTGCACAAGCAAAATGCTGTTCCTTTTCAGCTGTTTGTGGATGTTAAACATGTATATTGTTTTCCAAAACAGTCAAGGGGGACACTGGGTGTTTTAGTACTTGAAGTTAAACAGAAGATGGGCATAAGAAGTCTAGACTTGATCGTTGTCATTTCATATCAACTTTTTGACACAAAATTTTGGTTTTGTTTTGCTTTATTTTCATTGAAAATTAAGCAAAGCTCCATGCGAAATGAAGATTGTCATTTCATTTCCAAATGTCTGTTCAAAACCAGACTATTAGCTTTTACATTTCTTGTTGAAACAATCTGTATTTTCATTGGTTTTTACATATTCCTGCAAGACTTTCAGTTTCAATAAATATTATTCTTCAGCAGAAAAATCTTCAGCACACAAAGCCAACCAAACATCTGTAGTAATACCAATAGGACCACTTTTATTCTGAGGAACCACTAATGTGATGCATTACTAAATGGCCCCAGAGTTGAATTAGGCTCTATCAATAGCTAAGGTCATTATAAAGCCTTTATACTTCTGTTAATTAGTCAGCCAATATGGATACTAGAAAAATGTATAAAACATGTTCTGTTCATAACTTCATCTGATGGTTTTTCTCCTTCACAGTTTTTCTCCACATGCTTACACCTTGAGTAATATAATGGGTTACCATTTAGTATGAATGTTGAGAACTTCAGTCTAAATGTGTTTCAAATATCATTACATCTGAAATACCATTTTACTAGAGAATGTTGTGATGACTAATAGGTATGAAAGAGCAATCTTACTGCTTCATTTTCTAACTACAAAATACACAGGAAAATGAGGAATGTAGCTGATACATTAACATTCAGAAAACCATTTAGGGATATAATTGGTACTTACTAAACCAATTAGTATAAAGTAATCAAGTGTCAGTGTACATATATAATTTACTGTTGCCACTTAAACTGGCCAAATTCTTTGTTATTCTCAGTAAATGTGTACAAAAAATTGCAAGCAAACAATCTGATACTTCTGAGTTTCCTCAGAAGGGTTCATTACTTGACAAAGTTCTGTCTGTACCAAGTCTGACAGCAGTCAACAAATACCCACGTAGAGTCTCAGCTTGGCTTAGCTCTTAACCTACATTTTCCTTTCCTTTTTTTCTGTTACCAGCCACATATACACTCTTCAAGCAGATGCTTATTTTTGCTTTGAACATGGGCTTCTTAGCACAGCCAGCTGTGAAGTTTAAAGGAGAAGCTGTTTCCCTGAGGTTGGAAATTGCCCACTTCCCAAGGTGCACATTGCGATCTATGAATACAGAACACAGCAGGAGGCTTGGGCATCTGTACATAACAGAGCTTGAGAAGTTCTTTTGCTGATCTCCTGAAAAAGAGTGAATTTTACTTCACTCTTGGTACCAATTTCTCTGGAGTTCCAGGCCTTCACACCAGTGGGCATGAGCTACTTTTGTGACAGGAATGCTGTGGGTCATGTGTCAGTTCATTTTCAGGACTCTTTCAATTAGTTAAAGGAGGCCTAAATGCTTCAAAAACAGTTCACAAGGAAAATACCTACCACTTTATTTGCTCCTTCAAGCAAAAAATTACTTGCAGATTTAGTGATCTGAAAAGAAGCAAAAGTATTATTTTTAATAATTTTTTTAAAAGCCCCACATGCCTTTTGCAGAGCAGTCAGGTGATTAGATATGGCTTACATGAATGGAGACACTGATTTTGTTCCTTCCTCATCCCCACAAGGTTCAAAACCTGTAATGGAGAATATTGTGGTAGACAACAGGCTAGCCAACCCCAGCAATTAGCAAGTAGGGGTAGCAAGTAATTAGTCCATCTTGCTCAGAGAGGACAGATGCAGATTGCTTCTGTAGAAGGCTTTTTGGTCTGCAGGTGATGCTAGCTGAATGTAAAATATAATATGATCCTGAAAATAGACCAAAACTCAGAATCCTCTTTTCCTACAAGGCAGCACAACAGCACATGAACCTCCATGCTCCACTGATGTCTCCCTCCTTGTGCTTATTCTTCTGAGTCCCATTTGACTCCTTATAACTCCCACAGCCCAATGACATGACTACAAGCATCAGGGAAGGGACATGGCCCCACACAGACACTAGTTACTGATCTCATGAAGTCTGCAGGAAACTCCAGAAATAGTTCCAGGCTTGAGGTGTTTTGAGCCAACAGTGTTTTTTAACTTTTTCAGTGTTAAATGTATTAACAATTCAGAAAGCACAGTTTTAAATTGTGCATTTTTTTCTCTATTTCAAGTCTCTTTGCCACAAATGTTTAATTCTTTCCTTTTTACTGGACTGTAGGCATCCGTGAAATGTAGGCAGTCCATATCCTTCTAATTTATCGTGATGGTAAGCTTCACAAGGTCCAGTGGTTTGAGGAAATTTTAAACTGTGGAGAGCTAGAAATCCTGACACCTTTGATTAAGTCTTTTGAGACATTTATATTCAGGCAATACTTACTGCAGAAGAGTCTGCCTTATTATTTTAACTAAGTACTGAAGTTTTCCCTGGCAAGGTGGCACACCTTTCCTTACATGCTGTCTTACTCTTCATGCTCACTCTCAGGCAACCCTAGAGCACTCCACAGGTTGGACAAAAGTAGTAAAACCAGTGCTTTCAAGTTATTCATACCTTTAAAAAAAATCTAAGGATGGTTTATGCTTAAGGGAACAACAGAATAGATTAGAAGTAGATTATATTTAGTCTGAAATCGTTTATCTACCACAGGCATTCTGGGAAATTAAATGTCTACTTATTGGGATCACTGCCAAAAGAACAGATTCAATTAAATGAATTGCAATGACTCCTAATAATAGTTAACTGGCCCACCTAATCCATTTAAATAGCGCATCTGCTCTTGCCTGCTCGCCTATTCATGGTTCACTAGTACAGCATTTGCTAACATAAATGGCCTGCAGTGAAATCCTTTTTTGCTGGTTTATTGCTGAATTCTGGCCACTGAATGAGTAGATCTGACTTGGGCTGGTGACATCTTTTGATATTTGCTTGCCTCCACCTTTGTCATAAATTGTTGGACATTTTTGGGTAAAAAAAAAGTGGAGGAACAGAAAAAACACTAGCTTTGAAAAATGATTAGCCAATCATTTTTCAAGAAATACAAACAATGTCAGAACTGAATGAATAGTCTCTAAGGGGAAGGAGGATCTTTCATCACATTATATGAACGAAGTTGATTCAACCAATTAAGAAAATGTGCTGAGGGTAGTAGCTTTATTCAACTTCACATATCTGAAATCAAGACATGTAAGAAAAACCTCAAAATCAAACATCTAAATATTGTAATCTATCCAAAAAATGAATTTGAGAATTCCCTACCACTGACCTTGAATGGTGAAGCAGAAAAGACAGTCCATAATTTCTCAAAGTTAATAAAATAAAAATTAAATAAAATATATTTATTGAGAGAAAAAAATAAAATCCATAATCATGACACTTATTATGGAGTGTTGGTTTCAGAGGGTTTTTCAAAATATACTTCCTTTTCTAGTTTCACCAGTCATGAAAGTGAGGCAAACCAGTTCCTAAATACGCAAACAAAAAAAGCTAATTCTAGAATTAGCACTGCTGATAATAAATTAGTTTTTGTCTCCCATATGTGAGTGCTTGTATGAAATTACAGTTGATACACCAGAATTTATGGAAGGAGCCTAGCATTTATGTCATTCTGTGCAGCCAAGCCGTACTTACATATGGTCTTGAAAGCTCCTAGGGGCTCCAGAGCTGTATCAAGAGCCTCTAGATGGTCTGGCAACACAAATCATTCAGAATGCTCACTACCAAAATTACCTAGATGGAACAGGCTTATAGCAAGGCTCTCCTGGGAACAGTTAACAGGAGCAGAGGGGTGGCTGGTGTCCACCCCACACCAAAGTCCCAGGAAAACGCCTGCCCACCCACTGTGGCTGGCCCTGGCTCTGCTTTTAAGCTGTGTTTCTGCCTTGAAAACAAATGTCAAGGAACCTGATTACCTTGTAAAAGATTATATCATTAGTTAGAGTGCCCATGAGAAATTGCACAGCGGAACGAGCAGAAAGAATGTGAAAACCCCCAAAGCTACTGAGGCATAATAGAGTTACCAGTCTTTCTCGAACAGTTTTTCTTTGGCAGAAGAAATTGAAATGAAAAGTTATAAATCATTAAAGCTCTTTATCACATAGTATTGATGTATCACGTAATGGCTACAAACAAGGTACTAGTGATTATCTGAATCTTATTTCATGAGCATTAATTTCTTACTCTGGTGATGCCTACTTAATTGAGTACAGTCAAATCAAACTAAATGTCTCCAACATTAAATATTTATGTTAAGTCTTTAGGTGAAGAACAGATCCAGCACCTAAGTCTTTTCTATGTCACTGTGTTCAAAAGATTTAATAAAATTGGAAGGCAATGCTCAAATATAAAAAGAAAATTAGATATTTAAAGAAGAATGTTCTCTGTAAATATGAAGGTGGCTGGTTTCCTTCCATTAAAAATATTCCTATGCAAAACAAGTAGTGAGAGCTGGGCCAAGGAGAACCTCATGAAATTCAATAAAAACAAATGCAAGGTCCTGCACCTGGCTGGGGAGGAACAACCCCAGGCACCAGTACAGCTTGGGGGATGACCTACTGGAAAGCAGCTCCGCTGAGAAGCACCTGGGAGTGTTGGGGGACAGCAAGCTGACCCTGAGCCAGCACTGTGCCCTCGTGGCCAAGAAGGCCAAGGGTATCCTGGGCTGCATTAAAAGGAGTGTGGCCAGCAGGTCGAGGCAGGTCATCCTGCCCCTCTGCTCTGCCCTGGTGAGGCCGTATTTGGAGTGCTGTGTCCAGTTCTGGGCCCCCCAGTTCAAGAAGGACAGGGAGCTGCTNAGGGTGCCAGAGCAGTGGCACAGGCTGCCCAGAGAGGCTGTGGAGTCTCCTTCCCTGGAGACATTCAAAACCTGCCTGGACGCGGTCCTGTGCCCCCTGCTCTAGGTGTGCCTGCTCATGCAGGGGGGTTGGACAAGAAGATCTCTGGAGGTCCCTTCCAACCCCTACCATTCTGTGACTCTGTGATTCTGTGTAAACATCTATCATTTACTAGTGAAATGTAAGTTAGTAAAATGCTAACAGTAGAGCAGAAAATGCATGTAAGCAAAGACAAGCAAATAAAATAATTTTTCAAAATTAATTCTGATCTCCTGAAGTGTCTAGTGGTTGTATGTGTTATGGAAATTAAACATGCCACCATAACAGGGTTTGACTCTAGGTTTCAGATAAGCCATAAAATAGATTCCATTATGAAAGTACTTTTTATTAACAGTGATACAGTTCAAGCTGGGTGCCTCTGAAGAGGGACCACAAACAAAGAAATCCCTGGGCAATTATACCCTTACAATCCAAGTTTCCTACCACTGGTGCAGTTTGCGCCAATAGTAATAGTAAGGCCTGGGGTCTTCTTGCTTTTCTATTGGTTTGATTTGTTTGCTGTTTTGTTACTAAGCAGCTGCTAAGTGGCCATTTTCTTATACAATATCACATCCTCTTAGGTTGGTTTCAGCCGATTCTGTAGTTACCTATTCAGCATGTTATAATACAGTTGTTAAAGCTCATATGTCACAATCTACAGGCTTTGTCTATTATAGCTATTGTTGAAGCTGCTAGCTTTGTCTGCTCTAGTTATGAGAAATGTTTAAGCTGCTACCTCTAAGTTTCAACTAACTTTCTCTACAACATATGCTTGCTTGCTTGGTTTTACAAAGATGAGCTTAAAAAGTGATTGATAAATAGATATACAGCATTTATGAGTACTTCTGTCCTCTGACATTAGTAAGTGCACACTCACTAATTGTTCTAGTGGATAATCACTTTGGACTACAAAGCCTATTGCTGAACTGCTACAAAAAGCTATTTCTTCAAAGAAATAACAAACCTTTTGTCACAATCCAATATTGTTTCACATTTTTACTCCCTGACACTCGCAATTGAAATATTTGGAACTAAAGCTGAGTACAGGGAAGGTCTAATAATAATAAGAAGAATGGTTTGTGCAAAGATGAGTTTTGTTAGAGAAGGCTAGGAATTATCTTTTTCTGAAAAGCCACAGGTCATCTGAAGTTCACTGATGTCAACCTGAAAACCTACAAAGGCTTCTTTTACGGTGAGTGGGACACAGGAGCGCTTCCCAGGTTGCAGACCTGAGTGTCCATTTAGCCATCTCTGCAATGTGTAGGAAAAGAATTAGAAGTAACATTCATAGTTGATCTAAAAACCAGCTGTTACGTCTTTTAACATCATGGCTGAAATACCAGCCTTTTTCAAGTGTCCACTTTTGAAAAATATATTG
The DNA here is from genome assembly GCA_013400875.1 of Anhinga rufa. Classification (NCBI taxonomy): domain Eukaryota; kingdom Metazoa; phylum Chordata; class Aves; order Suliformes; family Anhingidae; genus Anhinga; species Anhinga rufa. The sequence goes on from VZTV01055226.1 coordinate 30,592, forward strand.
CTAATTTGAAGGAACACCTGGCAGAAAAAGTTGCCCTTGCTTTGAGGGATTTAAGCTACTAAATAATACTTATTTAAATGGGAGAAGGGGAGCAACTCAATTAAAATTTGTAATACTCTGATCATAGATTATATACCAATTGCTATATTTATGGAACAATGCAGGGAGACAAGAAATTTTCAATAAGAATTAGCAGTATGAAGAATTATATGAAGAACAAAATCTGAATCTACTGTTTTGATAGGCTATCCTCTCAAGAGCTGCAGGTGGCAAGCAACAGGTTCTGGCTATTGTGGAATATATATTTTTAAATAAATAGTATTTAATAAAACAGTTTAAGGACTGCACAGGAAAAAGAGGTATAATACTACACAGGGATCTTGAATCTAACAGATGAAGGAATAACATGAACAAATGGAGACTGAGGCTAGGTAAATTCAAAGAAGAAATAAGGTGCTTATTTTTAGCTGAAGGCAAATAACCTCAGTTAATTGAAATAATATACCAAGAGTTGTGGTAGATTCCTTGTCACTTGAAGTCATTAAATAAAAATTGAGAATCTTTCTCAAAGACATGCTGAAGTCATAGCACAGAGAACAGGGTGTTATGTGGAGGCGCAATCTGTGTTATTGCAGAGATATTTTCTGAGCTTAACATCTGTGAACTTACAAAAGTTAGTTTACTGATTATTTATTGTACAATTGCACAGCAATGAAAAGTTATCCAAAAATTCAAGAAAATGGTCCAGCAATTTCACAATGAGAAAACTTTCTTTTATACATGTTAATGACTGAGGAAATAAGATACACCATTTCTCCTATCAGCTAGTGACATTTACTCTGGTCAGTACTGGATGATTAAGGTAAGCACTCTTCATCTGAGAACTGTCTCCATGATTTATGGCTATTATCACTGTGCTCTACATGGTCTTAATACCTTACAAGAAAAATTATTATGTTGATTGAATACAATAAATTAGAGATATCCAGTGAAAGAAAAGATCTTGGATAGATCTCAGCAATTTTTTTTCAGTTCACAGTCTGTGCTCCACAAAATAGAGTTTCAGGAAGATCAAAACTATTTTTACTGTAAAACAAGTATAGACAATGTTTGGGAATTTAAAAAGTGGCAGAAAGATCAAAAGCATCAATACATGACCATTCCGTCATCTCTGAAAGAAAATAGTTTGTTTCAGAAACATGCCTAGCAGTATTTTATGGTGTTGACAGATTTAAATTCTTCATTTGTAACTAGAATTAATTATTACATAATATGCTTAAGCTAAAGAAAAATGTTCATGCAAAAGGGTTAAAAATCTGAAACTAAAACAACTGAATATGATAAAGTCATTTCAAGCAAAGCATGAGCTTAATTTAAAATAATTTTAGGACTGCTGTAGGATTATAAAAGTTTTTTTCATGTTTCAAAAAGAAATTATTTTTGGTTCAACAAGAATCATTTTCTGTGGAAATAAATTTCTAGTTTGACTTCCAAAAATAACAATACATTAAAAATCCATTTTTCTCAGTATTGCTTACAGTCTTTTTTTCTCAAATGAAAACTTTTTATTTTATATAGCCTGTGCAGATGTTATGTCCAGGCAATGTAAGCAATTATCTGGATTGAAGATGGACAAGGAAGACAGGCAGCTTACCTTGACAGTGTTGGAGTATACAGGACCCATTTATGTATCTGTGGACCTCAAGTTTTTGGTCCTTTACTCGCAAACTGATCACCCCTATTTTCTGGGAGATGTACCAAATCCTCACCAGAAAAACCTAAAGGCTATGCTTAGGCTGTACCATTTTTGGTACAGCAGAATTTGCAACAAAATTTTTCTTTGTTATAGAGAAAATTGATGTATATCTTTACATATATAGGGGCACTGCTGGTACAAGAAGGAGCTCGGGATGATAACATCTGATTGGTCTGATGTGGAGTCCTAACTGTTCTGTTAATCACTGCTTCACTATGTACATACTTGACCTTTTTTATTCAGCAGTGAGGCTGCATAATATGCATATGTAGAACCTGCTTAATAAGGAAAAGGAGAAGATAATACTCTGAAAAGTCTTGCAAGTCTTCCCTCTTCTAGTCCACCTGCCTATGCTGAGTCCTGGCAAGAGGGCTCAGCCTTACATATGCCAGTTATGAGGTGATTAATACAGTGAAACATGACATGATGATACAGAACTAATTAATGGAGAATAAATGTGACATAAAATGCTATCATATTCACAGCATCCTTTCTTTGAGTTTAATCACAATGTAAACCTCATGTTGAAGCAATTTTTATGTGCAGATTATATTGACCATTACATAAAAAAACTAAAGTGCTCACTTTTATAATTCACAATATGGTATCTCTGTGGAAATGCCCTCCCATTTTGCTTATATAACTTTCAGTCCAGTATATATTGGTCTATGTGAACTGCTTGTTAGCAAGTACATTCTGGGAAAAAGCAGTACTAAAATTTCCAGCAAAGGTACAATCAGACAATTGCCATTCAAAATTACTGCATTAAAAACTCATAGATAAAATCACAAACAATTACCATACAATTACAACATGAAAACATACCAATTACAGATACAATCACAAAGACAAGTGCAGCTGATGGCAAATCTAGAAGAAATTAGACAAAGCCTTTGAAGAATTAAGCACATTTATTTAAACTTGATAAATGTGTATGTCTTAGCAGGATTATTACAGCCAGTGAGATGGGGCAATTACATTTGCATAAGTAGTTTTGCAAATTTCTAATATTTAAAATTTTATTAAAAATGAAGTTGTAGTTATTAGCATTCGGGTTACTCACTTTTCTATCTTACAATCATTAATTATTTTAGAGCCACTAGAAATTTGCCAAATACTTCACATATATGAGAAATTATAATCCTTTCACAAAAGCTCTTGATATGTAATCTTGGCCACGATTTGCAACCAAGAGGTAACAAGGCACGTAGTAAAGACAGGGAGTTGTAGAAATTATTAGCTCCTTGAGTCTGCATACTTACACCATGATCCAAAATTCTGCAAGTCAAAAGACACATTGCAGTAACTTGCAGGGATGTTGGATCAAGTCCTTTCCTAAGGAATGACTGTTTTATATTGCTGCTCACAGTCACCATTCAAAAAATTAGTCCTATTTTGTCTTGTATTTTGCAGTGCCTAGAGTGGAAATAAATCTGAGACTGATTTGAATGACAAGAGGATAATCATGAAGTTTATTCCTCAGCAAGCTACTAAAACCAATAAACCTAAGTTTGTTCAAAGTGATACCCTGAGAAATTCAATCAGAATAGCTAGCAGCTCATCTTGAAATATATCATTAACTATAAGGCGTCTTTGAAATCATGATAAGTATTTTAAATTGCTAGAAACAGAATCACATACACAAAAGAAAGGTAAACCAAGATAATGATACACCAGTATTGTCAAAAAGGGCATGCTGAAATACCTAATTTTACTTTTACTTGACAAGGACTTGACAATCTTTGGCATGGATATCAGAGCAAAGATTGTCTCTGGAATCAAAATCAAATCAAAGACTCATGGATAATTCTAGTCTGCAGACTCCAAACTATACTTGACATACTCTTTCATAGATCCTGCTCCTGGATCAAGGGCATTGCTCTATACAAGCCCTGCAACATTTTTCAAGCCAAAAAAGTCAGCCTCCTAAGTCGTTGAGTTGCTGAATATTAGATTGCTTAAAATCAAAACCAAACATGCCAAATGCTTCTTTAACCTTATGTATTGCCCAGCAACAGTTCTGCTGCCAGATATTGCTTTTGATAAAGTCAGTGACAGTAGCATTTTGCTACTGCATAACAAACGGTATGAAAACTCATGTAATGAACTATAAGCTCATAAAATCATGCACTTTCATGCCTTCACTGCAATTTATGCCCTAAGAATCTGTTTCCCATGCCAGCTATTATGTAAAAAATGTGTGCATCTTCATTTTTGAAACATCAAAACATTTTAATTCTATTCTAAATGTCTACTTTAAACATGTCATTTCTGTGCACTACTTCGTATTTTCAGTTTTTAAATAAAAGAGGTCTGAAGGGTCACATTCCTTTATACTTCACCAAAACTAATTTTATAATTGATAGTTCACTGTGTTTACATGGCTCTGTTCTGTCTGATTCCTGGCTAGTGTTTGTGAAACTTTGTACAGAACTTAATGCCGGATTGACGGGACTAAGCTTTAAACATGCTGCATATCCTTTCCTGCTCAGAAACAAAACAAGGGGTGTGGAAAATTGTTCATCTGGAAAGTCATGCAGGAAGATTTGAATTTTGGGGATTGGCTTTGACTACTAGGCCCTAAGAATGAAATTTTGAGGCCCTTAATTGAGCCAAATTCTAATTGACATGTGCAAATATTCCCTGGGAAACACACAATTTAATTCACAGAGTTATACTGTTATTCATACTATAAGCTATTAGTAGTTTAATCGTGCAGCTATGAACCTTGCTGAGTCATCTGTTCTCATGTCAGTCTTTTCATTACAGCTTACCTGCATCTGCATGATTGAATTCTGATCAATTAATTTATTCTCCCATTGACCTTAACTTTATGGAATTAGTAAATATCAGGTTTCCTCAGCATGTAATTGTAGCTCTTCTACTCTCAGTATAGATTACAAAACATACAACATAATGAAACAAAGGAGGGAACTTACCAGTTGGTAAATCTACATAATATACTTTACTTGCTATGCACACTACAGCAGTAGAATGAGCAGAAAAGGAACTGAAACAAAATTGCTTGACCTATTTTAATATTTGATGAAGAAATACTAAGCCTAGAAATATCATGTCTTCAGGGACCTTGTAGTTGATATTATTAAAAAACATTTTAAAAAGAGGCTCCTATAGTCTATCATAATAAGCTTTGGGTAATACTTTAAGAGTCCATTAACTTATGCTCAACTAATCTTGAATTACAATAGAAATCCTTTGAAAGCATGTATGATAGTCACACAAATACCACATAAATTCATTTCCATCCTTTTGTGAATGTTTTCCCCTAGACACACTACAGTTTTTAATCCCTTTGTGTAATAGTCCAGAACTTGATATTTTAACATTAATGGAAGGAAGTCTGATCAGTTCTAACTCTAAAAGAAATCAGACTCTATGCACTTCTGAAGAATCCAAATCAAAACTGCTTGTGAAACAAATCTATTGATTTTTTTAAAGTTATTTACCCATAACTTTGAAACTACAGTAGAGTAAAAAATGTTTTTCCTATATGAGTAGTATAATTGTCCTGTTTATTATTTC
>VZTV01055241.1:0-18521 GCA_013400875.1 Anhinga rufa
AGAGAGAGTTTTCCTTCAGGTGTCTTCTGTGGCGGTTTTTCTTTGTGCTGTTGCTGCAGGTTGTTTGAAATTTGTAGGTGAGTAATTAAAGAGAACAGGTGGGTAGTTTTGGAGAAATCATCCTTTGCTCACAGAAAAGAAACCTTCAGGTCTGTGCCTTTACCTGCTAATATTCTCTGCTAGAGCAGCTGTTGGGTGGGGCAGTCCAGTGTCTGCTTTGGGTTTCAGTCGTGTTGCCTTTTTAAAGACCCGCTTGACATTGCTGACTTTGCTTTTCATTAGCAGAAATATAGGAGCCTAACTTTCTGAATGCCTTTATTCCTGTTTTCTCTTCCCTAGGTTATGAAATGTCTACAGCAGTATTTTAAACCAAAAATAAAGGTGCTACTTGATTATGCGATTTTTCTCTTAGTTTTCATTGTGGTGCAAAGATATCGGTCCACTCTGTTTCCTACAGATGCACTTATGATTTATTTAGGAGACACGCTAAACTTTCTTTAATTTTATTTAGAAGTAAGGATTTCAAATGCGGGATGAAACTGAAAATAAGATAAAAATATTTCTACTTTCCCAAAGTAAATGAAGACACTTGGAGATGTGCTTTTTTTTTTTGTTAGTTTCTTAAATGAGGTGGTGAAGTGTATTTTCATAGTCAGCTGGAGTTTGCAGCCTAGACCCCACCTCTCTTTCAAGTGAATAGGGTACATTATGAAAGGGGTTAAGCCAGTAAAATCATAGTAAGGGGAAGCAGTCAGGGAATTAACATTTATATAAATGTGGTGGCCGTGACTAGCTGGGTGGGTGGCAGCTGATTTAATGCTCTCAGATCTAGGGACTCGGAGGCTGCGTGCAAACTGGAAGCTCTGCCTGCCTTTGGTACGGGGACAAAAGTATAGGGTCGGTTGCTTTTTCTCCTTTCCTTTCAATTCTGTTTCTCTACATGGAGAAAAGGAGGTTAATGAAATGTGCTGTGCCGGGACAGCGCCTGGGCTCTTGCAGCAGAGGATGACTTGCCTCCTTCGGGGCTCCCTCCCCAAATATTAAGGTGCCTCTATGCCATCTTCTGCACTCTTCCTATTGTCAGCTGAGAAACGTCTGAACTGCTCGGAAGGGGAGACACGGGAGCAGTGGCATAGCACGGCCAAAAAGTTGCCTCTTTTAAACAAGATTACCTGTGCTAAGGGGGGGTCTTGCCACAAAAGCAGCTCAGCAAGGAAACAAGTAAAAGACAATGAAATGTGTGGTTTTCATGCGTAAAAAGATGGAGGAAGCCACCTCCACTGACCCCGTATGGGAGACGGCTCAATTATTCTTGCAGTTGGTACAGTGTGGCAAATTATTTTCCTTTGTCTGAAGTGGGTGGGAGACAGAGTTCAACTAAGCTCCATAAATTAATGTGTGGAAAAATGACTGAGCCACCGTAATTAATAATTAGCTGTAGGTCTCTTATAGCAGGGTTTTCTGTGAGATCTGTTGGCAGCATCTGGAGTTGGCATTTCATTTACATTAAAGTCCAAGAGCTTGTGTGCCTTGTTAATGCAACGCGCAAATAAAGGCATGCACTGCTAGAGAGTTCCTTAGCAAGGGTGGAGTACAGCCGGAGGAGAAAAATGGAAACCTTTTGTCTCCGGTGTATCCTCAGCACACCGGTCTCGTGCCCCAAGTCTGGAAAGTTTAAACCTTAGGTTTATTACACAGTAGGAGAAATAAGCTGAAAAAGGATCAAGTGTTTATTGTAACACATCATTTGTTGCAGCCGAGAATTTTAATACGTGCCTTTTTCTCTGAGCTTTAGAATGCCTAACATGTTAAAATATGAATTGTATAATTGTAACAGGCATATTCCACACTTCTGGGTTTTATTTTCATGATCTGTAATTAATAATTCATAGCTAATTTAAATAATTAACTTTGTGAAATGTATCAGTAATGTAGTAAGGAAACACCATTTCTAAAGAGCACGGCGTGTTTAAATTGAGGATTTAAAGGTATCATGACACATATGAACTCCTCCAAATTGCTTGCTTTCACTGTCAGTAAAATATTTATATTTATTCCAAGAGACACACTGCCATGTTGAAAATACATATTAGGTGAACAAAGTAGCTATAATTTATTTACAAATATTTAGGAAGAATGAGCTAGCTGATTTGGGCTTATTTTTCTAACTCAGGTGGATGATTTTGCCAAATCATCTCATGTTACTTAGGAGAGCTGAACTTCAAATTTGCTCATTTTCTTGAAATTCCAGTGTGTATTTAAAAAAAAAACAACAAACCAAACAAAAACTTATATTCTTCACACTAAAATACATGTAATCTTGGCTCTTTCTTTGTAGCGTTAGCCAGCCACTAACAGCAAAATAAAGTAGATTTAACTTTGGAAAGGTTTTCTTTCTCTATGAAGGCTTTTCTGGGAGATTTCAAATTGTCATAGAAATGTTACGGGAACCCCCATTGTGGAGGTGCAGCACGAAGGAAAGCCACCTCTGCTGGGGTTTGGGATTTGCATCCCGGTTTGACTTGGTTATCGCATTTACAGTGCTGACAGGATTTTGATGTCTCTGAACCAGGCGTTGTCCCTTCGAGGCAGTGAGCGTTTGCTGCATGCATCACTTTGTGTCTGAAATACAGATGGAGGCTGGAAGATTTTTGCTTGGCTTTTTTTTTTTTTTTAACTGAAGCAGAAAGATAACTAGTGCTCCTGAGGAACATTCAGGAAGGCGTTACACGGGCTTTCTGCGGTGGGATGGGGACGTGGCAGCCAAAATCCTTCAGCTTGAGTCAGCCTGAGAACAGGGAGAGTGTCAGGCTCAGTGCTGCCAGGCTTCCTACTTGCATCCAGAGGAGGTAAAGAGAACCAGTTTTTTTCATTACTATTTTTTTTCCATACAGTTGAAGGTGTTTAATAGTGTTTCTACATCTGAAATTGTGAAGGAAGAGAGGTGCAAATACCAATAATGTGTTTTCTTTCCAAAAAAGCCTGCAAACACCCCTGTTTCTTGCAAGCAGCAAAGCTATGTGCTCCCAGCCAGCCAGCCAGAAGGATAGAGCGCTTACGGCGTGGGGGGAGCTTGAGGGATTGCACTAAAATTTGCAGAAGTGGGTTAGAGGAGACTGGGTGTTAATGACTAGCAGGTTTCCTTATTTATTTTGTCCCTCTTGCTGGCATTCCATAAGAAATGTGCCATTTTAGGCTGGGAAATACTTCATCAACTGATAGGAATGGCAGTTTGGCTTTTGGATGTGAACAGTATGTCCCGAGAAAGGAATTTTCTGCCACCAGGTTAAGTGGGTTGTTTTATCTGCCTATACGTTGATGCTAATGTATAATTAGTCCAGTGACAGACACTGCAAGCTTGTCAGTATGCCTCCTTTATGCCTTTTTCTTTTCTTTTCAAACTACTCCCTTATTAGCTAGTGTTTTCTGGGGTATTCAGAGAGAAGCCTATCCTCCTGTAACAGGGCTGGACACTCCTCTTTCCTTGGCTTTATCAATTTTTCATGCGGTGCTGACAGATTGCCAGTGGCTGGTTTCTCAGCTTACACCATCTCGGGAGACTCCTTGCCAGCTCTCGGTACAGTAAATCGAGGTGTGGTCTGCAATGGCAACTGCGTGCTCGTCCCTGCCCCTGCCATGCAAGGACGTGACACGGACAGAAATTCAACGTACAGGTTTCATTTGTCACAGCGTTATTTGACCATTGTTTCCTATAGAGGGGGAAGAATGCGCAGCTACTTCTCAAGAAAAATGTGGAGTAACCACAATGCTAAAATGGCAGCGAAAGAAATAAGAAAATGGCGTCATCAGTGAAATTAGTTTCGATGGCTTCATTTGAGGGGGTCCTGCCTGATGCGAGGATGTTTCAGCAAGAGGTATTACGTTACAGGCTTAGTTATGACTATACAATGAAGATTTTTAATCATTTAAATCTGTGGGGTTTTTCTCAGTATTCCCGTAAAAAGCATAATACCAAAGAGGCGGATAGAAGAGCTTACTCCAGTGGATGATCAGAAATTATCTTTGTTTGCATGCTATAAATATTTTTAGTATAGGGTTGCATTGTCGATCTTAAGCCCATTGGAATTACATAATAATTTAATTTATTTAAACTAAACTCCAAAAAAGAGACAAACCCCTGAGTTTTGCTGAGATTGTGAATCTCTCAATGCGTTTATGATTTTTGTGGGGTTGTATTTTTTAATCAGGATGCTAATACAAGGACATGTATAGCACAGGGGAGAGACTGTAGCCACTCATCATGGCACTGAGCAAAGCCCCACACCAAGGTCATCCCTCTGAATTTAAAAAAATCTTGAGAAAAAGCGATAGCCACGTATTTGGAAACTTGACAAACAAGCTCGGGTTTCAGATCGCGTGGTTCGTTCGCTTTGTGCCGATGCCATTGCTGATGGTGAAACGCCAGTGCAAGGGAGATGGGCTTCCCGTGCGTCCTGCTGCTGGTGCTGCTGGCCTGATCTGCGCGGAGACCTTCCCTCGCTCAAGAAGTTGTATTCCAAGTGAGGTGACGTTGCATTTAATTGCTTTTGTGACATTTTGGTTTCTTTATTAAGACAAACAAAAATGCTGGCGGAGAGGCTTTCAGGTGTGATTACCGGTGTTAGCCAGCTGAACAAGCTCCTTCTGGTGGCTCTAGAGTAACATTTCCTACAGCTGTAATTGGCTGGCAAGAGTCTGTCCACCTTCCTTCTCTAGTTCAGATATATTTTTTCCATTGTTTTTCTTCCTTCCGTTCTTTGCATGACCTCTAAGTAGGTTAGGGTTATTCAAGACATTCTATTTTGTTATTGCACAGATTTCCTTGGCACTTCGTAGCTTGGTAGGACCTGGGATTCTTGTTGACCAGCTCCCAGTTGCATTGTAGGGAGAAAGAAAAAGAATAAATGCCTGAGGAGGAAGAGAGGGTCACTAGAGAAGGCAGCACTGTTGCTTACGCTATGTTTGTGTTGCGTTAACAATTGCTGTCAAAAATTACCTGTGCGGTGGAGACTGATAATTTTATGTGGAAGAGAACCTCATTCTGAGCAACTTGACTGTAAAATTTTAGATTAAAAAAGGTATTATTGTAGTTTGATGCCAATAAAGTGTTTGTGGCTTTGAAAATAAGCCTACTAAACCACTTCTGACAGCTTTCCCATGCGCTGTGCAGCCCAACATGACATGGCAAAGATTTTTAGAGCCCGAGAATGAGAGACTAATCTGTGTAATTGAAGTTATTTTGGCTTCACTCTGATGAAGGGGAAAGACACAACAAATAGTAAGGATAATTACTAATATTTTAATAATTAGCTATACTGTATAAGTAATATATAAATTACATATATTGAGATGGTTGATACATTTTGGTGGTGTTTAGAACTGAATGCCCTACTTCACTCAATTTAGTTGTTACGTTTGGGTTTGTTAAATCTTGCAAATTTCTCTGGCATATTTTGTGAAATCTTAAAATGCATAGGAACACTGCATTGAATTTCCATGTTATGTTAGGAGTTAAGCCATTTGCAAGTACCGTTTTAAGTGAAATATTGAGATCTCCTAGTGCATGAAAGCCTGAACTCGCTGAGCATCCTGTGTTGAATTAGAAGAAACTAAAATTGAGCGGAGTCATGTTTCGTGCCAGCAGCCATGATCCCTGTTTATAAGCAGAACAAACAGTGCTGCATAGCAGAGAGTGTTCGATTTTTGGGGCTGCTGTGTGAGCGCCTGGTACAATATTCCAGCAGGAAACCTGAGCGGTGGTATTTTTCTAGACATTTCCGGTGTGATAGAGCTGTGCTCCCTCCCTGTATATTTAATGGCAAATGCCTCTTATATTTGCTGCAAACACCTTGCGCTCTCCTTGATGGCGGCATGCTGCAAATGCGTTTCGGAGGACTGCAGTTGGGCGTGGGATGTGATGGTGCCTCTCATGCTTGGGGGATGGTTTGATATTAACTGATGGTTTGATACTAGCCCTTCCGCGCTTAATGGATGGTCTCATGGCTGAAGCAGGAGCTAAGTTATTTGTATTTCTTCCCTCGAAGCCTATATGCCTGTCTAAGAAACGCATTTCCAATTGTCCCTTGCCAGATCCAAATGGTCCCAGCAAGAGTCAAAGAGCATGCACCATCTGCCCCTGCTTCTGTTAGGAGCTGATCTGTGATTTCCTGAGGAGCGCTGCTTTCGGCAGTTTGAGTTGTTACTATCACGGCTAGAAGGAATAATGGTGTTTCTCCAACACAGCAAAATCCAATGTTCCTGGATGCGGTCTGAAGATTACTGTGAAAATTGCATGAGTTTCACAGACCAAACGGTCTAAAACAGTAAAATAATACAAAAAAAGTACTAGGTTTTTGCATTGCTGGCACTAACCTGTGGCAGAGAGCGCTTTGTAAATATTTGCCTACGGCTTGCTCTGCAACACAGATTAAAGGCTGTATTCAAAACTGAGCATTACATCAGTGACATGCCGATGGTGGGGCAGGGAAGCCCTCTCTTCCTGCTCCAGAGCTGGTCTCCAGTGAAGGTTGCTGCTGTGCACCTTCCACAATGGACGCAACTTGTCGAAGAAGGCTTGCAGGCAAATGGCGGTGCCCCTTCTTCATTCCGCAATGCGTGCTGCCGCCCGCTGAGCATGCGCGGGGAGTTGTGCGCATTGCCAACGCATGCAGGCTCTAGCACGATGCGCATCAGCTCTTGCTGCCGCCAGAGTGAGGTTCATGTTGCTGCTCCTCCATCGTGAGACAGTATTGCAGCTCTGCGAAATTTGATTTTGCTGGAGCAGAAAGCTGCTTTAAAAAAATGAAATAATCTTTAAAATCATTGCTAGTCACGCAATGGAGCAGAGATTAGGCCGGGGTTTGTGTATTGTAATGACTTGCTGCCGCTGAAATGCTGTCTGCTTGTAGGGCGGGGAAGAGCTCTCCTACCTTGGCTTTCAAACAGATTGAACTTGAGTGTTGGTTGCAAGCATGGAGCTCAGGCACGGTGCATGGGGGGACGTGGTTTGAGATCCCTGTGAAGGCAGGTAGTGGAGCAGCAGATCTTCCCCAAGCCCAGTGTTTGGCTGTATTAGCACAGTTCCGTGTTATATCTATTTGCCTGCATGTTTTTCCCTCTTAAGCTTCAACATGGCTGTTGCTTTGAAAGTCTCTGGCTCTTGGTCTTAGGAAACTGTAAACCCTTCTGTGTGTTCCCTGCTTTTTCTCTTGTTTAGTCAACGGTGAATTAATTTTTTCTAAAAATGATGCAGGATTTCCCATTCTAAATGCTGTGGTAAGGAAATTGAGAAATGCATATTGTAGTTTGACAAGCTCAGCTGTCTTAGGCTACAAAAATTTTGTATTGCTATATCCTTGAATTGAACACTGCATACAGCTGTGGGCCGAGCCTCATCAGACATTCCTTTTCAGTGGACCTTTGTGTCTGTGTACAATGATTTGTTCCTTGTCTCTTGTGCAGCGTTGAAGTGATGCTGACTGGTAAATCACCCTTCCTTGGGTTCTCTTCCTCTCTGAGGACCTCTGCTTTGGCCCCGTAGCAGTTTTGCCATCTGAAGTCCTCCAAGGAGAAAGCCAATTTCACAACTGCTCTTAGCTCGTTGCATTTGGTGGCTGATCTTTGGGCCTTGCTGCTTTGAAGGACACTGTATTGCACAGGCCAAGGTATGTAGTGAAGCTGGTTTTTATCGGCGTGTTTTTAGCAAAAGCTGATGCTTTCTGCAAAACAAACCTTAGGAGACCTACAGAAGCTTCCAAGAGACGCTGGTGTGATGAATGCAAAAGAAGAGTCTGAATAGCGAAAAACATTGCCCGTGCTACACTGTTATGTCCCCATCCTCAGGAATGCATGAGTTGGCCACAGCATTGCTTACGGGCCCATCAGCCTAGCTGTTTAAAGCCAGCCAGCAAACACTGATGCTTGTGTCAGCATAAACAATAATTTGGATAAAAAAAGGCAATAACATATAGTATGGTCTGTTATTGTGGCAGCGGATTCCAGGTAGTTTTGCTTCATTTTCTGTTTCCAGAGAGAATGTGGCCAGGAGGGCTGTGCCCAGGGTGCACCACCCCGGGAGCGTGCTCAGATGTATGCATGTCTGCAGTAGGATTGTATTTAGCAAATCATTTCTTAAAATTGCTAGTAGAGATGATAAAATCAGGTGCTTCATCTGGAGCTACTCTTCCTAAACCATTCCCAAAGAGTGATCGACAGTATAATCATCATCCCTGCTGATCCTTTGCAGGATTCACTGGATTTCCTGGAAATCCGGCACTTGGAAATATTTTAATCAAAGAGCAATTGACTTGAGATGGCCCCAGATTGTTCATTTCATTTTCTTCTTTCTTCCCCTGCCAGTGAAAAAGTAAGCATTGCTGTCAACATCCAAGGCCTCAGTATACTATTTGGCAACATTTGCCTTCTCTTGACAGCTTGAATACTAAGATCGAGTGTTAAAAGTATGGCCTGGCTGATGGAAGTAATTAAGAGACTTCTGTCAGCCAGGAGAGAGTTACCTAACCTCATTTACTGCCATAAATGGAAGAGACTTTCAATCTTCTGTCAAAAAGAGACCATCAGTGCATGCATGCCCTTTTGTACCCATAATGAATTAGTTACTGGAACACTTCCTTGCCGGAATTCAAGTTGGAGCAAGGCAGGTGCCGGTTCCTGTCACATCAGCCTGTGTCCGGCAGCAGTTGCCCGAGAGGAGGAGAAATGGCAGTGGATGNTATGGCCTGGCTGATGGAAGTAATTAAGAGACTTCTGTCAGCCAGGAGAGAGTTACCTAACCTCATTTACTGCCATAAATGGAAGAGACTTTCAATCTTCTGTCAAAAAGAGACCATCAGTGCATGCATGCCCTTTTGTACCCATAATGAATTAGTTACTGGAACACTTCCTTGCCGGAATTCAAGTTGGAGCAAGGCAGGTGCCGGTTCCTGTCACATCAGCCTGTGTCCGGCAGCAGTTGCCCGAGAGGAGGAGAAATGGCAGTGGATGCGGGAGCACGGCGAGAACAGGGAAGTGGCCCAGGCTCCCAGGGGTCCTGCCCCTCTGCTGGTGGGGCCACTCTTACATACCCTCCTCGACCGAGGCAGTGTGGGGCTGGATTTCAGCAGAGGGGGGAGGATGTGAGAAGATACTGGAATGCAAGGGGTAAGAGATCCAAGAGGAACTGGAATGTGCTGGGGAAAGATGCTGAGAGCCATAGACGTGCAAGAATAAGTGGGACTAGCTGGAAAATGGGAACCTGAAGGTGGGAGAGTGGGTGTATTTCTGTGCCTGTGTCCCTGTTTTGCAAACACCATCTCATCAGATATTGTACAAATAGCGCGCAGGAAACATTTCAGCAGCGAGTGTTGCAGAGAACCTGTGATGGAGAAGAGTTGTGCTGCTTCCTTTCCAAACTAGACACAGGAAGAATGTGTGGGAGTCCCACAGTAACAAAGAGGAAAATTAAATGCCCCTCACTAAAGCAGGGCAGCATGATGTGACTTTAGGGCTCTGTGAGCTCTTTGTGTAAACCTGTCTCGGGGAAATAAGATAAATTTTCATTTTCAAGCAAAATCCAGGCTACGCTGGGATCCCTGCAATGGCAGAGCTTGTGCACGGAGAGCTGCAAGGTGAGGATTTCAGCTTTGAGGTTTTAGTGATGCTCGTGTTAGCTATTCCTATCTTTGCCATCTGCCGCTGTGAAATAGCCCTTTGTCTCCTAACAATATCTCTGTTCTCCTCCTGCTTCTCTCTTTGGATACCGAATATGAAGCAATGTCTTGTTGCTCACTGTACAATCAGTAGCATCTCCCCTGAGAGGGCAGCTCCTGCGATATGGGTCGTGTACTCCCCGTGCGTGCTGAACGCCATACCTCCATATCCTTGTCAGAGTCTGCAAGCATTCGTGGCAAAGTCAAACCTTGCCTCTGGGATTGCAGAAAGCTTTTAGGGCACATGTAACTCGATTTGCACAACCAGCGCTGTTCGAGGCCCAGACTTGAGATACGTGAACCCTTAAAACTGTTCTGTGGCCTGGGATTTTTGAGGACCAAAATTCTCAAGCATGAAGCACATCTCTTCCATCTTTCTGCCCATCCTTGTTCCAGAAAGCTCTACTTTTTCTTATAGCAGATAGACATTTGTGTGCATTTATATACATCCGTGAAACCCAAGTGTCCAGTGACCGAAGCATAGCGCACCACTAGGTGGCAATGCAATAAACGCAGGGAATAAATACTGTTCTAGCAGCCGGATACTCCTCACTTTAACGTGTGAAATTTTAGCCACCAAAGCCTAGAGTGACAACCCCAGGAGCTCTTGTTTGGCCTAACTAAGCAGAAGCAGTCTCATAAGCCCCAGCATCAGCTACTGAAACTCCCTCTTCTGAGGTTTCACAATTAGCCTGTAATTAACTGAAGCAGCAGTTGTCATGCTACAGTCATAATGTTTAGCACAAGGCATAGGGCAACCTTTTTAAAATGTACCTCTCCTCAGTGAGGCATTACAGTATTATTTGGAATGTGTGAGGATTTTCTTTTGCTAAAGGAGTAGTTTTTGAGATTGAAAAAGACAATTATCATCCCCTAATTGGCATTTGGAGTAACGTAATCCCTTAAACGGACCTAGTGAACTCTCTGGGAGCTGGGAGGTTTCATTAAGAAAGATACTCAGCCTGGATTTACTGACTTCAAGGGAAGTTCAAGCACATTTTAAATTACTCTGCCGATTACCATCACTGTTGTGTACCTTTCTAGGCAGGTACCTGCTTGGCTCAGGACACATCCCTCCAAGGAGAGAAGGGAGGACGGAGGGCAGTAATGCAGGACTCGTGTCTCTCGGGGCTTTCAGGAGCCCACTGCTCACAGAGCAAGCAGGGAGCCAGGGCACCCAGAGCCTCTACAAGCTGCAGTGCCTGGCTCGGTGTGCTCAGCACCTTCCATTGCATCCAGATAGCTGTAGGTCTGTGTCTTAGAGACGGTGGGCTTTTTTTGCCTGTAAAATTAGCAGCGTTGTTAGGATACAGTACACACACAGTGTTCTCTGCAGCAGCAGATCCCTACCATCAGAAATGTGGCTGTGTCTTCTGCTCATATGTTGGTGTGTGCTTTGAAAGTCTAGAAGTGCTGCTTGTTATAATTCCAGATAATTTTTCTCCAATTTAGGTTGGAAGTGGGGAAATAAAAGAAAAAATTTATTGCCCCCCGCCAGTCCTTCCACCCATGCAGACTTGGACAAACCTACAAAGCCGTGTCTCCATCCCTCCCCACCTCTCCTGCACGGAGCCGAGATCGGGTCTTGGCCTGGTTAGGTGACTGCGGCAGCCCTTGCCTTGGTGACAGCTGCTGTAATAGTTGGTCCCCAGACATGTGCAAGGATCTGGATTTAGCTTCCATTTTTCAGACTGTAACTGTGCTTTCTCTGTGGGCATTGTCTAAAAATAAAGCGGGACATGGCGGAGGATGAAATGAAGAATAGGCTGTGTAGAAGTGGCTGCTCTCTTCCACGCGTAACTCAAGGGCTGTTTCTGGGGGGGAAAAGTGTTGCACGTCTGTCTCGGAGGATAGCAGTTCATCCTCTGTCTGGTATACAGAAGGGGGTCACCTTCCTATTTCCACCTGAAGGGGGTCACAGGTTCTCCCATACCTCAAATGCTTGTTCTACGTATTTCAGAAGGAAAGGGTGCAATGTCCTTTATTTCACATACTGCTGCAGGATGGCAGACAGCACGCTTCTGCGGCAGTTTCCTGCCAAATTTCTTCAGTTTGGGGAGATTTCGAACCCTCCTCACCTCCCAGAGCTAAGTAGCAATCTGTTTCTAAGCAGGACTGTTTCTAAGACCTACTGTAAATATGTTTTCCCAAAGGTCCAAATCCCTATGACAGCAAGTTTCTGTTCTGCCACAGGAACCGTGCTCCTCTGGAGATCCTGAGCACTACCTGGGTTGTATGGATCAATACCGATATTGTCAGATTGTTGGGGCAGGAACCATTTATTTGCAGGAAGATGTGGGGAACGAAGGGCACGAAAACCTCCTGATTCCTGACAAGTTTGGTCAGGCACTGCTGCAGTTGTGTATCCTCGTTGTAAAAGCATAAAGCGTGGTACACTGAATTCCCACTCCCTGGGTTTGTTAGTGGCTCTTAATTTTAGAGCTGTGGAGTGAGCGTACAGACTCTTAAGATATTAGCACTTAATGGAGTTGATAATGTTATAGTTGATTACTTCAGAGGGAGGCAAAGGCTTCTTTTTCCTTTTTATGATTTGAATAATGATTAAGTTGAAGTCTGGGAGTACAAATTAACTTGATTTGTTTAATTGGTGATATAATAGTGAAAATGCAGAACAAAGATATTCAAGTTCGGGTGTAATGAATGTTTCCTGTTTGTGTGTTACTGCAGTTACCCCACGGCTATTTGTTTAAAATTCAAAATATCATATGTTTCCCTAGTATGGGTCACATAAGTAACCTTTGGGATAACAGGAGCTAACAGCTTATCTAGATCAGTCTGTTCATGTACATCTGACCTCTTTGAGATTTACTGATATACTGAAAATTAAAAATATAGTTCTTATGTATTTTACTCATTCCAGCTGTATGCATGGAGAGTCTGCGCGGTAAACTTTTCCTGCATGCTTTCCAACTGTTTAGTTATTTCCATCCTTCCTCAACTGAGTATTTTTAAGGCTCTTTTTCACAGTTCCTATCGGGCCTCCAAGAGCTCCACTCCTGCCTGAAGCTGCCAAGTCAAAACCTTTTTTTTTCTGTTTTCTTTTTTTTTTTCCTCCAACATACTCAAGTCCAACAATCTTATCTTTGCTTATCGTTCCTACCAGCTTTCATCCTAGCTCCCTCAAATGGAGAGCAAGAGGAAGCAGTTGCTGGGACACAGAGATAAAAGAGAATAGAAGCAGGACATTTCACTAGGATTTAATGCATATTAAAACAGGGGATTAATGCATTTTCATTTTCACACTGCTCTGTATGGGCATCTTACTGTACCTCTGGTGAAGTAAAGTGACCTTTAAACTTCTCGGGAGTGGATTGGGGAGAGAGCTCCAAGCACTTCTCAGAGTTGAAAGAGCTGAGTACTACAATATGTATCTGATGTTAGTGCAAGGCTGATTTTTTTTTTTTTGACTGAAGCTCTGTCTCCTTTTCTGCAGGGATTCCTGAAGAATGAAAAAGATAATGCATTGCTGTCAGCCATTGAAGAGTCTAGGAAGAGGGTAAGTTGGAAGCAAGCACCATTTTTCCCTTAAAAAAGGGTGTGTGTGTGTGTCCCTAAGGAATTAATAAATTGGATATTTAATAAACCAGTGGAATTTAAGAGGACTGTATTGAGAATACAGAAAAATTAGACATTGGGAAATACTCCCTTAGAATTTTCAGAAGACATACATACCTGTCAGTTGTATTTCCACAGCAGTATTTTTGTAGGGTCAGGAGGCTCACACTGTTAAATCTGTTTGAACAGAGAAGCTGCTGTTTGTAAGGCACAGCATACTTGCTCCAACCCTCTCCGCACAGGTGCTGCCTTTTCTAGAGGTACTAATGCCTAGGACATGGGGTTTATTTCCTTTTTTGGTCTGACAAATGCCTTGTGCACTGCCTTCCTGTACAGTGATGACACTCAATGTAATTATTGTAGCTGTTTCTCCAGGTTACAGGAGTTGTTGAAGTACACACCACCACATTCAGGCCTACGCAGCAGAAGTGCTGCAAGGTTTAATTCTTCTGTCTGTAGAAGAGCCAGAACACCATACTGCATCACATTGTCCAAAAGAAATCTCTCATATAAGGAAAAAAAAGGTTTTTTTTTGAAACAGTACAAAGGAAAATGTGACAAGAAGAAAGTAAGAGTTGTCACTTAGGCTCAGGGTTTGCCAAGTCCATCTTTCTTCCCTTGAAAGGGACCAGTACTTAGACAGTCTGTAAGGAAAAAAAAGACAGAGTTAGTCTTCCCCTGTTCATCTCCTGTCTCTTCACCTCCAAGCAAGTAGTTGTGCTGAAGGGCTTTTTTCTGAGCTGGAAGTTGGTTTCTGATGTGAAATTCATCTGATCCTATTTCTGAATCTATTTATGCTTTTGGTATCTGTCATGTTCTGGGGCAATGATTTCCACAATTGAATTATGCAGTGTGGAAAAATGCTTCCTGTTGTTTGTCTTAAAACTGTTGCTTGGAAATGTCACTGCATGCTTCCTGGTGCTTATGTTACGATTGTTTCCCTCCGTGTGTGCTTGGGGCATCGGGTGTAGAACTCAGCCTGTGTTTCTTTCAAATGATAAGAAATAGTACTTAAGCTTATATATAAAGTATACTGTAATTATTGAAACATATTTAAAACCCTGTTGAAATTATTATAGGTTTTATCCTTACCTTTACTTTATTCTACCATGAAAGTATAAAGTGAATCTATATAATAAACCAAACACAAATCATATGCTCTAGTTGCATGCATGCACCGTAATTAAATGTTTGCCAAATGTCACTGCCTCTTATCAATTCATTTATACTGGGAAATGTTTTGCCCCTTAATTGACAATATCCGAACAGTGGGCTGTAATGAGACGAAAAACCTATTCAGCCAACTAAGACATTTAGTTATGTACGCTGCAGCACAAAGCTATGTGAAAGACAAGGTTGGGAAAGAAAGAGTAGTAGAAGATCCAGTATAGCTTATTCTCTATTTAGAATTAGTGGAAACATTCTTATTTCCTGTCCTGGTATACTCAAGGCTGCTAGTTAACATCACCCCACCGATACCAGGAAAGCTAGTGAAGCATCTTCTCTATCCTAATACTACTGCCAAATTAAGGAATATCGAGGGAAAAGCTGTTTCCTTCTGTGAGTTCCCCAGTTGGATCTGAAGATGATGTAGCACATCAGCCATTTTAAAGGTAAAAGGATGTTTCTTCTTGGCATATGATTTTCATAGGTGCTTTCCTGAGTTACATTCCTGATGAAAGAGACTTTCTGATTCTTTGGCACTGGCTAGTTTTCCTTAATAATTTTATTTTTATTTTATCCTATTTCCCCTTTAAAAGAAAAACATGCTGGTAAAGACCTGAAAATGCAATATGGTCAATAAACACACGTCTCCGTTAAGAATGCAGTAAGTCAAACCTTTATAGCCTCCAGGGAGGTGAAAAGCTAGTTGCTGTTAGAGAAGTTGGTCTCAACAAACCACGCAGATCTGTGATGACCTGGATATTGTGTCTATGCTGCTAAATAAAAGAAAGAAGCCTATCGGTTTCCAGCCTGCTAAGTTTGGCATGTATTGCAGTACCATGGAAGAGAGACAGATTCTCTGTTTTAGCAGCTGGGTATATTAGGGTTCTCTTAATTCCACACACACCTACTTTCTGAATCCCCTAGTACCTGAACAGGAAGCCTGTTAAAATAATACGCCGCACATCATTAGCTCTTGAGGGCTGACCTGGTTGATTTATGTATTGCTATTTTCTGTTTCATTTTTGAGCTGGTCTATTAATAGCAGAGCTTAGGCCGTTTGGTGTTTCTGTATGTTCCTTAGCTCTTGGTCTTCTTCACCAACAGACTTTTGCGATGGCTGAGGAATATCACCGAGAATCAATGCTGGTTGAATGGGAACAGGTGAAACAAAGGATTCTTCATACTCTGCTTGCATCAGGGGAAGATGCTCTTGATTTCACACAGGAAAATGAGGTAATGCTGTCTTTCTAAACACTGTGCATAGTCACGCATGGCATGTACGCAGCTGGCACTTCAGCACTGCTGAAACCACCTATGGATTATTCTGTAGCTACAACTGTGTGAAAATGATAAATATAAAATCTCTATTTAATTCCAGAATGGCTGTGACTAGCAGAATGCATTGTTTAGCAAAGTATCAAACCTTTTAGGATTGTTTTTATTGACTGATGGGTACAGGCAGTGGAGCGCCTATTGCTGAAGCTGTGTTTTAAGCAACATGTGTGCAAGCTGGAAATCTAAAGTCACACTAATGCATATTACATCGGTACACCCAGGGGACAGAAAACACAGTGGGGTGAACTTCACCTGCAGGAGACCTTTGCAGTGCTAATGAGACCAGACAGTTTCTCAGGTGTGATGATGCTCACACATAGGTCTTAGTGTGTCTCTTGTCCCTTATCACTGTGTCTTAGCCAAGATTTATGGCTTCTCTTAGGAGGCTGATGAAGTCTTTCAGGTTTCTTGGCAAAATCAGATGAATATTCAACAACAAAAAAAAGAGGGAGTATGCTTTCCTTTTTACCTTGCTCTCTTACGGAATGCGGATTCAAGTTTTGTGCCTCTAAGACTGCCAGTGTTCATCAGTTCAAGTGGCTAAATCCTTGGGGCAAGATGAACTGTGCTTAACATGAAAAGGTATTGACTATCAACCAAAAACATTCCTTATCTTACGTTGCAACTTAGAACATTACAGTGTATTCTCTTAAAGAAAATGCTTCAGTTAGGTGAGTAAAGCACAGCTACATGCAGAGTTGTGGGAACTCCGCCCCTCTAAGCTAGAGGCATCAGCTGAGATCCCTGGAGCGCAGAGTTACATCACAGCCCCTGCATGATGCTCCGTGAAAACTGTAACCTTGAGAGGAGAGGCGACGTGGAGTGGGGGAATGCAAGTTGCTGTGCTGGAAAAGAGGCACACGTTTTTATAGCCCTGTTCCTCTCCCCTCCCTCCTGCCCTTTTTTTGGTAGGTTTTTTGTTATTGTGTGGGCTGGTTTTTTTAAATAAATTCTTGTTCATTGGAGTGACTTCTACAGCTGCAAAGTGCATTAAAATAAAAAAAGCCCTTGATGTTAATGGGGTATGACCTGTATAGGGATTTGGAAATAATTAAAGTTGTTAATGAAACGATCCTTTCTGATTACTGTTCTTTTAAATATAGGTTAATCCCAGTTAGCATACATCTTTTTATAGAAGCTATCTTCCCCAGAAAGTATTTTACTGATGCTTTACCATGACTTCTCAGAAGGTTGTCCAGCTCTCCAATATTAGAAATGCTAGATAATGCAGGCTAAATTAATTTAAAACTAGGAACAGCTATCCCATTATTTTAGGATGTGTGTCTGAAGACTTGGCAGCTATTTTGATAGCTTCTAACATCTTTGATTTGTGTGTGAGTTACTGGTGTGGGGTTTTCCTTTCAAAGTGTGGGTATTGACTGCTAGGAGAAGCAATTTAATAACCCGCTCTGAAAAGGTAAAGCCCCTTTTCTGATGTTTCAGTGTCAAATGGACACTACCCCCNCTCAGTAATACTCCATTCTCTTTTTCAAAGCACTCGTAGTATCAGTATGTCATTTTGAGAGCATTTACAAATCCTTGATATATTCTAGTCTTAGCCTCAAGAAGTCAAAGGTCTGAGAGGTTTGAAGTGCATCTACTGTGTTAAAAGCCTGTTATCTAACCTCCCCACAGCAGGTTGTTCTTCTAAAGCCTTGTTCCAGTCAAATAAGTTTTTTGTGTGTGCGTGACACAAACAGACACAGCCTGTAGAATATAGTAGAGGTTTAATTGATATCCTCTGGAGATGGAGAATCAACTGAAAAGGCACAGATCCAAACGCAGCAGGGGGCTGGTCTGCCTGTGAGCCAATTCTCAAGCTTTGGGCAAGCTAATTTGGGCAGAGTGAAATACCAACACATTATTCATGGAAATAAGACCAATTAACAGGCAAAGCTCATGATTCAAAGAAGCTAGCGCAGGACTTGCCATTGGGGTTTTCTGCTCCCCCTTGTCCTCCAGCCTGGCCTCCTTCCCATAAGGGAAAAACAGAGCTAATAAAAAAAGGTGCTTCCTGGGGAAAAGGGAGGAAAGCCCGGGTTTTGTTTTCAAGTTATCAAACACTTATGCTCTCAAGGTGTTTGTTCAGAGTCTTGTTCTACTAGGTGCTGAGGCATTTCTTTTGTCCTCTGACTCCAGGTTTTTCTTTCTTCCATCCCACCCCAAGCTCTTCCACTCCTGCTGTCAAGCAACCCCTTCTGGCAGTGACAGGGAGATGCTGTCGTGCTCGGTTTCTGCTCTTCCCCTCTGTATTGTGTCTTCATATCCCTTAAATCCCAAGGACTGCAAGATGCTTTCTGCTCCCCCGCTGCACCGCAGTATATTTTGATGGTGTTTCTCCAGCTCAGTCTCCTGCCTAGTTATTCACTGCATCTACTGGCCAAGCCATTTGGAGTGCTGACAAAATGTCTGCCCAGACTTCTGCTGAGGAATGTGCATATGCATATGAGGGTGATGAATAATGCATCTTTATATGCACGCGGTTTGGTGCGCAAGTGAAGCTGAAAGCTCGGCTGAGTACAAATGAAGGAGGACTCCTTTGAAAAGCAGCATCGTTAGGCTAAATGAATTTAAAGATAAAAATGTGACGGCAGTGCAGTATAGCTGCAGCTTTCACAAATGGATAATATTCAGAATAAATATTACAGTTCTGAAGAATATTTTGGAAAAACCTAAATTCAGGGCAGGGAGAACCAAACGTGGCTGATAAAAACAGCACAAGCCGTTTAAGCAATA
>VZTV01055241.1:18881-33548 GCA_013400875.1 Anhinga rufa
AGGGTGAAAAGTGGGAACAGCCTTACCCACGGTGATTCACTGCTTTAGTTTTCCTTTTAAAATTTCTTTTTAGCACAGCCATGAGATAGTTCAGTGAGCTAGTGCTTTTTTAAAGTTTAATAATTCAAAGATGAAGCCAGAATGCAAGTATGAGATGGAAAAAATAGGAAATAAGCTTGCTCCCAAGGCTCTTGGCGCAGGAAAGAAAAGCAAGACAAATTCTGAAGTTCCTGAATTTTTTCCTTGCTGAAGTGCCAAGTCGGTGGTGGGCATTTAAAGAATTTCAATGTGGCAGTTCTCAGCTATGGCAGATTGTTAATAAGAGATTCTCAAAACACAATGGTGAGGGTAAAATTAAAATTGGAGAAAGGAAAGGAGAAAAAAAACCCAAACCCCAGAGCAGTTATTCTTTAGTTTCAGGCGTGCAGTTTTGAATTCAGATCCTTACCTGCGGGTTTTAACCTGTCAGTCATACACCGCTCTCTGGAGTGGCAGCCACGTGGATGCTTTTTCATGCTGCAAAGCAGCAGCAGGAGAAAAAGGAACCAGATTCACAAAACAAAGCCCCAGTCCTTATGCTTCTGGTGTTTGGGCACTGGTTGAAAAGTGACACTAAGTCACAATGTACCCTTCTTCGCTTGCTTTAGAAGATGAAACCTCATCAGTAATTAATGACAACGTCCATAATTTAGCGTTACTTTAAATAACTCTGCAATTTATCTGGCACAGCATAGGGGAAGGCTGCAAAGCGCTATTTCTGCCATCATGTCTGTTTCCCAGGAAACCTGCTTTAACAGCTTCTTTGTTCTTTAGAACAAAGAATTTGTCATTTTTTAGGTGGGTTTAAAGGAATTTGTGTCAGATGATTTGGCACGGAAAGAAAAATGCAAATGCTTCTGAATATCAGTATCCATTAGGAGTGACTGTGAAGAGTATTTTTAGTGTAAGTTCAGCTGCAAAAAGAAAAAGTGGGATTTCTTTTGGGTTTTTGGTAAGGCAGTTTTATACTGCCTAAGGTCTAAATACATCTGCCCAATTTTATAATCGGGTTGGACATAATTTGCACTATTACTGAGAAATTAATGCAGTGATAAACTAATTCCAGCAATTTTAAAGGCTTGTCCAGGTTCATCTCTGATACCTTTATTCATTTGTATTTCACTATATCGGGGACAAACACAACAGAATATTTTTTATTCTGTAACTAACTGTTGTACGCTCTGCAGAAAGCAGCAGTCACAAATACCACAAAGTTCTTGAAATTTCTCAATAGAGGTCAATGCCCTTATCTTCACGTATAAATCCCCAGCTAACTCAGAACAGCTTCTTGGCCGTTGCAAGTGTGTCACTGTATTGGCCTTTAAATCTACAATTGTGAAAATTTCCCTGATGAGAACTCCTGGAGTAGGGCAGCGGATAGCCCTTGTTTTTGCAAGAACGTATGCTCGTGAGTGGTAGAGAAGATAACCTGGGTTAAACTGATATCAAATTAAAATTGTAAGCGTTTGGGAATGACTGAGAGACTGTTCAGTGCGTAGACTGATCAGTAACATGTCTGGAAGTTCATATGTTTCTATTATTTAATTTCAAAGTTGGGATACAGTTCCCAAAATGTGAGATTCTTTTGAAGACCCTGTCAGCATTTCGCCCTCATTTGAAACAAGAAACTGAATGATGACACCATCTGGAGAAGAGCTACCCATTTCTTGGATCTTTTCCTGAAATCCATGCAAGCCAGGTCATGGCAGGAATGTTGGTCCTGCCGTGCTGCAGCCTGACAGGTGTCAGCAAAGCTGAACTCTAAAGCTGATTAAACTGAAATTGAAAACAATGATTTTTTTTTTTTTCCCATCGCATTTGGGCTTTGTTGTCTGTTTGTACAGGCAGTGAGTAGGTCACATTTAACTGAACTGTTCCAGGAAAGACTAGAACATGTCCTTAAGCAATACTTGAAGGTGATCCTATCTACACAGTAAAGCACTGACATTCTTGGTAACTGATGTAAGAAAAAGTAAAGCTATTTGACAGTATTGCTAAGGTGCAGTATCACAGCTAATGGGGATGTGCAGCTAGCCGTAACTGCCTTTGATGGTAAAAAGATTAACTTTAAAACTCTGCACAGGTACCTGCTCTTTCTCGGAAAAAGTCACTGATTCCAGTTTAGGGGAATATAGATGGACTTGAGTTATTGGGTAACAAACCAAGGCACCGCAAGGCCCTTTTTCTCAGTGTTTGCTTACAGCTGCTTTCAATATTTAGCTTGTGCGCTTTGTGTCCTTTCTCCTGGTGGAAGTAAGCAACCATCTTAGATCCTCATAACTACCTAAGGTAGACACCTGAAGTAAGCCGAGTAAGGTACCTGGGAGAGTCAGATGAGCTTTTGGGTTCAAAGTCTGAAATTCAAAGGCTGTTGCTTCAGTTTCAGACCTGAAAACACGCTTGTTTTTCTGAAAGCTTGTCTGTTCCTCTTTGCTTGCTCCAACTATGTCAGTTGGCTTCATAATAAATATTATGCTTCTATACTGAGCTTGTCTTGCTTTTATCTTCAGACCGTCATGGCTGTAGCACTGCTTATGAAGCAGCTGATATTAAAGGGCTGCTTACCTCAAAGGGATCTGTCTTTAAAATGATTGCACTTTATTTTTCAATAACTTGCAGTGCTGATGCTGAAATGAAGAATTACATTTTTAGGAAGCAGGAAATATTGGACAGTATTACATAGTTAATTAGGAGTGTTCTTTCCCCTGGAGTGGTGAACACCTATGTTCAGAGGCGGCTATACTGAAAACATACCTGTGATTTGTAGCAAACACTTGCAAGGATAGCTTTATGCAGCGTTAGAATATTATGTCAGTATTATATTTCAAGTTTATAAAAGAGCACAGATTTTCCATGCCGTGACTCCATCTGCTGTCCTTCTACACTGAAAATATCTCAATCTTGACATAGTCTCTGTGGGTAGGAAGATGACTTTTTTTTTTCAGGTCAGTATATTGCCAGTGTCCTCCTTCCTCCTAGACCTGACCAGCATGGGGCACTTTTTCACAGATAACTGAATGCTGTTCTGCGTCTGTATCATGGCGCTAGGACAAAACTGGAGTGTCAGCCTTGCTAGACTGGTTCTATTGAGCTGGTCTATCAAATTCTGTGTCCTTGCTGTGATGGAGATTCAGACTAGATGCTTCGCAGTGAGATATTAACATGACAATAAGCAACCTTTCAAGAAACAAAAGGAAAGAATTAAAATTATAAGATGCTATCGAGAGATGTTGATGTCCTATTCTTAGAGAGCTAATGGTTAGTTTGTGCACCGAATAAGGAGGGTTTCTGTCGCTTTAGGAAGTTTAAGCTAAACTGGGAAGATAATAGGGTATTGCAGGGAGACTGTGTATTTTACTCTGTAGATAGTTCAAAACCCTGTTCTTAGTTCTGTCAGGAACATGGTTTTGCTCTTGTTCTTTAGGAGTAGATATATTGGTAAAATGCTTTGCAATAATTTTATACCTTATACCGTGTTATGTGCTTCTCGTTAAACAGCCTAGCTACGTTGGCGAGTTGGGCCCTCCAGGTCGCAGCTCGTTGGACAACGTGGAGATGGCGTATGCTCGGCAGGTGAGTGGAAATGAAAAAACATAGTCAAACATCGTTTTCTACAGAGAGAGAGATAGGGGTGGGGAAATTAAAGATCTGCTAGTGCAGTGTGTAAGAAGATATGGCAGGTGAAACATGAAAATGTCGGCCTGTGGTTAAAATGCAACTGAAAAATGCAGAAATGTAGCTTGACTTTTTTTAGAAGTGTACTTATCTCTCTGCTACAGGATTTTTTTTTGTCAAAAGGAGATCCTGAACACCATACATGACTGTAGAAGTAATTTAAGCTCATATAGTAGATTGAAACTCTTGTAACCTTTAAAAAAAAAAGGTTTTCAGAATTCATGACAATGTGTAATAGTACGCATATGAAGCCTTCGCATTCCCTTTATTCTCACATGTGGCGGATCACATTTCTGACGTGTGCATGTAGGAAAAAACACGCTGAAGTCTTAATGCTGGTGTTTGTCAAATTATGTCCTATTTTAACAGCATCGCTTCCAAGAAGCTTTAGTGCATCAGCTATGAATTAATATGCCTGGAGGTGTCAGACTCCCTCTGAAAATTTTCAGGGAAAGCTGATAAAACTTTACATAACCAATTTGTTACTTTTGTTGTTTGAGATGATCTGTTTACCAGCACTGTTGGAAACAAAATGAAAGAGAAGGAGTTGATTTTTCAAAATGGAATATATAAAACTACGTAGACAAAGCGTTGCCTAATTTGCACACAATTACTGTGATTGTGTGCGTTGGCTCAGTCTTTGCTGAGCCAGATAGCAGTGCGTACATCTGTTTTTCTATGTCTGCATTGAGTTATGGTAACTGTGAAGAAATGAATCGCAAAATAAGGTGCATGGTTGTGCTGATAAAGTGTACGTTTGATTTAGTCATTGTTAACATACATTAATTTGTTCCATCTCTACTGTAATATTCCTGTGTTAAGGATCTTCCTTGTGGCATAATTGTATCCATACTTTGAGGCTGGCGGCATTGTTCCCTGATGTTTTGCGGATATGGAAAGCTCAACCTGTCTAGCAGCGATAGTACCAGGGGTAGCTGCAGAGTCACAGTGTCTTCCCTGTGGGCAGGCAGGTGGGCTCTCATCAGGTTTACGGGCTGCGTGCAGGCTGCTTGCGATGTGCCGTGGAAACGTGGCATTTGTGGCCAGGCTTCTGCCACCAAAACACCTGGCGCAGGTACCGTGAGCTCTCGGCAAGCCCTCTGGAAAAGCTGGCCTGGCTGAGCTGTCCTTAACATCACCCTGCTTGAGTGCAAAAATACCTGGGTTTCAGTGCTGGTTATGGGGCTCCTATGGGTTTCAGTGGGTAGTTAAGAGTCCTGGAGATCAGGCAGTCTGTGCTGTTTCAGTTTATCATCAGCCACTAAATGTGTTTTTAATTACACTGAAATGATTAATTGTTGCTTCATGCCTACTTCAGACTGTTCCACAGAAACACGAAGTCCACATACGTGATTTCGCTGATGCTAGATTCTAGTTGCAGTCCTGAACTCCGCATCTTGTTTGCGCGCTGGGCATGTTGAAGTAGTAGTGCGTGCAAGAAAAAGGGATTTAAAGTACGATGGCACTGCTATTCTAGTATTGAGAATGATTATTTTTCAGAGGTAGCTGGAAGGTCTTTGGGCTGAGAGTACAATTAAATAATAGTAGAAGAAGCTAAATTAAGACCAAGATTTAAATCAAAATGGGTGTGTGCATGTGTATATGTGTTTAAAGGCAGGTTTTGAAGGGTTTCTGCTCTCGTTTCCCTGGGTCAGATTTCCCTGAATACTGCCACAAACCAGCAAAACTGTTTCTTTTGTGTCAGCAGGTAGGAGGCTGCCATGCAGGGGAATATCACAGCCATCCAGTCGTCAGGTCTCTTCCGAATCTTCGCCCTCCAACAATTAGCTGCAGTTAGTCTAACAGGGTATTGAGCACAGCCCTTTGCCATGCAGAACCCCTGAACAGCTGGATTACTGCCTGCCTTCAGGCAGGCCTGGGGCTTTGGTGTGTTGTGGAAGGCAGCTTGGTGCTGATGCGATTCCTCTTGCGTTGGATTAGAAGCAGCTAATGTGGGAAGGAAGCAGAAGGGACTTGCTGGGGGCACTCTGTTCTTGAAGCCTGGTTCAGATTTTGTTGCTGTGGCTGGGGAGGGGAAAGGGGAGTAACATGTATTGTTAAACTTGCTTACTTTAAATATGTTTCAGATTTATATTTATAACGAGAAGATAGTGAATGGACATCTGCAGCCTAACCTGGTGGACCTTTGCACCTCTGTTGCAGAACTGGATGATAAGGTACTGCTAGTGAGTTAACATAAGGAAATGTATTTAATCTGTTTTCAGCTGTGATTAACAGCCTGCTGACATTGGTGGAAAAATACTGATATTGCCAAAAAAAAATTGCACGGCTCAACAGAAAACACAGAGCCAGTACTGGAATCTTCTCTAGTACAGCAGAGCCCACCTGTGATGAACTTGGTCATGGTGAAAATTTCTTAACACAGTGAGGAAGAAAATAGCCTGCCTTCACTGCAGTGTCTTGTCCTGAGTGATGAGCTGTCGAGAAAAAAAATGGTTTTC
Organism: Anhinga rufa; assembly: GCA_013400875.1. Lineage (NCBI taxonomy): Eukaryota > Metazoa > Chordata > Aves > Suliformes > Anhingidae > Anhinga > Anhinga rufa. The sequence continues at coordinate 25,058 of VZTV01055241.1, forward strand.
ATTATAAATGGGTTCTGTTGTGTTTGGTTTTCAAAATGTGGCCTCCTAATATCCTTTGAAAGTTTTAGGTGAAGGGTCTTCAATCAGACCCTGCTAGAGCTGAAGAAGGCTCCCGTAGCAAAGCATAAAGCCCCTAGGATTGACTTTAAACCAATGATCCGCCTGCTTTTCTTTTTTCCCCACTCCTTTAATTGTGTTGCCTTGATCCACCCCAGAAAACCGAATGCACAAACCTGGCCACCTTTGAGAAGTGTTTGGAGGAGAATACTGCAGGAGGGTCAAGTCATGAAAAAACTTGCAAATGGGGAGAGCAAAAAGCTGTTCAGAAGCTGAGGGGCAAATGCTTCAGTCAGATCTGAATTCAGATGTGCATCTTTGCTTTGAACATCTCTGTTTATTTTGCTAGGGACAACACGGAGAGTTTCAGTGTTCTTGCTGCTTTGAAGCACTGAGATCGAACGCCTGCCCTTGCTGGAGCTAACAGTGCTGTTACTTCTCAGTATTTTGCTGTTTCAGCAGGGATACTCTAGTCCTGTAGATACTGATACGATCTCGTCCTTATGGATGAGCAGACCTGGATGGCTTTCAACATTTTTTTTTTCAGACCCGAGTCTTTGTGCAAGTGATCAGTGTCCTTTGGACATTTCTCATCACAGCTGATTGCACAGCTTTCCAATGGCAGCCAGAGCAATTTCTTACGTGGAAAGCTGGTGATGTATTTGTTGAGTGGGATGTACAAGCTGGAAATGGGGAAGGAGGCTGAGCACCATGTACCCAGCCTAGTTTTGGAAATCATTGTCGATCCTGGGTGACAATTGCAGGTACAATATTTATAGCCATCTTCTTGTGCAAGAATTATACAGAGAAGCCTAGGAAATTTGAATTCTGCATAACAGAAGTGGCTTACCTTCATGACTGCATCCAAAATCTCCATTACAAATCTAAACTGACATTACTCTTGTGTTTTTATGCTTTTCTTACACATCAAAACACCACGTAGCTCAAAACAGTGTTGCTTGTTCATCTCTGTACTAATCACTGTTGCATGGAATGTTGTGGTTATAGAACATCTCTGAGATGTGGGCCATGGTGAAACAAATGACCGATGTTACCCTGGTTCCTGCTAGCGATGCCTTGAAAGTTCGAACCAACATGGAAGTGCGCATGGAGTTCGTGAGGCAGGCTCTGCACTACCTAGAACAAAGGTAAGGTGAATGTTCTGCGTAGACACAGTTTAATAGAGTTCCCAAATAATAAGCCAGAATGACTTTGTAATCACACAAACGTATTAGTAAGTGAGCTGTCTCTTGCTGCTCACAGAGTGTCTGTTGCTTGTCTCGTCTGTTCTGCAGGGCTTAGAGCAGCCACTTGAGTATATAACTGTTTTAGCTAAAAACTGTTCTAGTTAAAAGGCCTTGAATCCATGGGGAGGTTGTTTAGAAGACACAAAGACCTTTTATTCTTTCTTCTGTGTTGCCCTTAAATATTCTCTATCTGTCATAGTGATAAGTGAAGATTTTTCACTTGTGGAAAGAGATCTGTTTCCCCTCTGCAAAAATATTCCCCTTTTCTGTACTCCCTTTTTGATTCCTGATCGCTGTCAGGAGCTAGTGCTGGGAGGAAGTGAGGACAGCAGTGGGGAGAAATCTGGTGCAATGAGTCAGGTTCTGATGATGCCATTTCTACACCGGAAGGTTTTTGTAAAATTTGAAGAGGCTGACGCTGAGACATCTAGCAATGATTTTCAGACTCTGGAAAGTGGTTTACTGTCTATATCAGCAAGTATCAGGGGGCCTAAGCTCCTTGACCAAGAAAATGCTTGGAGAATTGCAGACTATGGAGCAGACAGAATGGTAGTAGAGAGAAAGCCCAAAGCTGAATCCCTGGATGGCCGTATTACCTATTCACTGCAGATGTGGGTATTGCAGCATCTCTTATCTAGTAGCCACCGATATAGCAGGCTAGTTCAGCAGTGGAAAGCAAACAATAGCTGCAGTGTAGTGCGTGGGCATTTGTTATGGATACAGATCTGCCATCTGAGCACGGACAGTGCTGCGCTCTGACACAGCATGCTGGGAAGAGATGCTTTCACCTCCTGGCACAGCCTCGTCTCTGCCTCTGGCAGTTGGTTGCTACACCTCATCAGCACTCACTGTCACCCAGGGGTGGTGCCGGCGTGCCTGCCTGTGCACGGATGAGCTGACACATCGGAAGGATCTTCTGCTTCCAGTTCTTCAGTCTCAGCAGTGTGCGATGAGCCAGTGACTCTTAACCTGATTTGCCAAATATCCAATGTGCTAAATTTTCACAGGGCCATTAACTGCTAACTGAAATTAGTTATATATAGTTTGCCCCCAACCCTCCCAACTGTGGAAATTGGGCCGTTCAGGCTTAAAAAAAAAAACCAAAACAAAAAAAAACCCAACAAAAAAAACCCCAAACCAACCAACCAAAAAAACAATCCCCAAAAAACCTCTGTGTCTTGCTTTGTAGCTTTTGTTTCCTAGCAGGAATTGGCTAATACTGGGGTGTTTCCATGCCTCACCAGCCCCTCACATGTCTGAGGAGGAAATGTAGTGCTGCTCACAGCTGTTCTTGCATTAGTCGCTTTGGAGCAACTGTGGTCTTGAGCCTTGAGGAGCCTGTCCTTAACTCAGCCATAATGTCAAGATATACCAATACTTGTTATGTTTAGCATAGCCTTTCAGTTTTGTAGTCTGGTGGTGCATGAGTCTGTCATGTGCTGCAGAGAAAAAAAGAATACGTAATTTATTTCTGCTGCTTATATAGGTATTCCTTCAGTGTACAGACTTTCGAGACTCCTGCTTCTAAACATGAATATTTGTTAAATTGACCTGCCTTGGTTAAAGGCTTTGATGGGTTGTTTTAGAAGGTGTTCTCAAAGCTGCCTTTACAAGTAATTTTTCTCTAAATTCTCTTTTTCTCTGTGATTTTCCTTCTGGTAAATCCATGGCCCTCAAGTTTGTCCATAGGGCAGGGAGGAGAGACAAACACATCAGTGGTGTTTAACTCTTCTTTTGTGATGGGATTGAGAGTTAAAGCGTTAGGATGGAAAGGCTTTTTGCCAGTTACATAATTGAGTTTAACTTATTAAGAGAACTTAATGAGAGGAACCTCATGATAGAGCTGAACCTGGAGCAGTACATCACAGACACCAAACAGGGTTTCTCTTGAGACTGCTGAATACAAGGATCTTCCTAAATCGACAGAAGTTTTTGTCTCATTTTGTTGTAATGATAATGTTTGAACATCAAGGTAATTTGCTTTAAATTGCTAATTCGGTTGGATCTGAAAGGCAGTGGATGTTTTTGTAGCAAGTATATTACAGTCTGTTCACAAGTTTGTTTTGATTGCGGTTTTGTTTTTCAGTTACAAAAACTACACCTTTGTGACAGTCTTTGGAAACCTGCACCAGGCTCAGCTGGGCGGAGTCCCAGGGACCTACCAACTAGTCCGCAGCTTCTTGAACATCAAACTCCCTGCGCCTGTCCCTGGTCTCCAGGTATGTCCCTCACTTTCAGCGACTGAGCTGAAAAAGTGCTCCAGCACAGCCAGGAAACTAGCGCAGCCTCCAGTGGTTTTTCTATTGTTTAAACTGCTTTTAGGGCAGCAGGCTCTTATTGCATTTCTAGAATTTTTCATTAGGAAAATGGAAGATAGAGAAAATCACTTTTGAGTTCAGAGCTAGTCCCGAAGCATGGCGGTGCTCAGTAGTTTGAGTTCTAAATTCTAGAAATTATGGTCTCTTCAGGTGGTCTTTTTCGAGATCAACAAGCAGGTATTAGAGTACGTTATGATGTTTCAAAAAAGCAGTAACTTCATCTCCCTGGTGTGTTTTTTCTCAGTTTTTTTTTCACTTACTGTAAGATGGTGACGCTAGTTTTTGTTGACTAAATATGTAATGAATTAATCTGAATTGTAGCCCCAGCCTTTTATTTAGGAATCTGAATAAAATCCTACTCGGCTCTACATAGTAGAAAGTGCATAGCTGTGCACCTACAAAATTATCAGATAAACAGGCAGAACGGGTTGAAAAATAAAAGCTAAAAGTTAAATGAAATAATAAATTTTTACATTGGAGACCACGTAGCTGAGTCTAGCTGTTCTTTTCTTACCTGCTGAGATCCATGATTAGTTTGGTGTCTTTCTTTTTCAGTACAAATGTTTTCAATACCTCCGTGGTCTAATCCAGATCCACCTCCTGGGTGGGGAGGATGTCTGTATGCTAGCTCTGGGACTGTCAGAACCTCACTCAGAACTGAAATCTGGGCAAGCAGGAGAGAGTCCCGTCCTTTGCTGCTAGGATGTACACAGCTTTCACAGGACTTAAACCGTATGACCTCTAGCTTCTGTAACACAAACGCAATTTTTTACCAGAATCGGTGTGGGGTATAAGGACAGAAATAATGAATGAGGCAAATGATAAAGAAAATTGATTTAAATATGCTGCTTTTTAAAAAAAAATAATTAATTATTTCTTACGTTATTTTCAGGACGGTGAGGTGGAGGGCCATCCTGTCTGGGCACTGATTTACTACTGCATGCGCTGTGGAGATTTGACTGCGGCCATGCATGTGGTGAAACGGGCACAGCACCAGCTGGGAGAGTTTAAAACCTGGTTCCAGGAATACATGCACAGTAAAGATAGAAGGTAATTGGGAACTAGGAAAGACCTTTTTGGGAGGGTGGGAGTTGCCGTTGAGTAGTGAAATAATCAGTGGCTTGTATCAGCTGGTAGAAATACAAGCAGCTCAGGTCTCTCCTGGTGGTGATGGCTGCCTGGTGTTTATATTACCTACCTAAATTACATGTAAGAAGTTTGTATATTTTAATTTGTGGCTTTGAAGTCTAGAAATCTCCATAGAGAAAGAGTTGTTCAAAAATGTGCAAAACTTTACATTTCAAAAATAATAGAGTGGTATAGCTGTGCTTTTTTACCATAGGATCTGCCCTGTGTAACGGTTGGATACTGCAAACAATAGATCAGATTTAGTCTGCTGTCATGAATCCTGTGCCTTTTTATTTCCCCCATTGCTTATTTTAGTTGAATTTCCTTTTGGGAATGCTTTTTCCTACACCTGTTTTCATAGGAGTGCCACACGATAAAAGTAAGTAGTATTTGTTAGAGGCCTTTAGAGGCATTCACTCTCACATCTTTCTTGTACTTATTCCTCTCCTTCAGTTTTTGCTATCTATCACTTGATGGAAGCCACTGGCCAAACTACTGATTATGTAGTTGCAAGAAGTTGAGTTGGTGCATCTTAAGGTGTGCTCTGAAGTCTGCCATGGTGTTTTAGGTTATCTTGTTTATCTTCCCATTTGCAATGAATTTCAAACAAGTGCAGAGTCAGCTATTGCATCATAGCTGTCCTCCCTTCAGGGCAATGGCACTGTGCTAAGGTACTGGCTGAAATTGGGGGAAGCTGGACCTGTAATATCCCACCTCAGCTTATGACAACTTCATTTGTATGTGGGAAGCCTTCATCCTGCAATATGTTGAATGTGTTGGGGCTTTTCAGGTACGAAAATGTGAGCAAGAACCTATCAGTTTGCATGTCTTAAAAACAAACTGAGAGGGGAAAAAAAAAGTGCTGTTTACCAAGTAGTGTGCGCCATGTTATTCTTCTATAAATTAACCTGGTTTGTAGAGAATATCTAGGAGTGCTCATTATAATAGGATTGTTCCAGAAACCTTAGCGAAGGTACTGTCATTGTTTTCATTACAAACACTTTAATGAGAAACAGTATAGTTGATTTATTTTGGTTTTATTACGCCTATGAAAAGGTACTCTGCCTACAGATTTGACAAACAGTGTCTTAGTCTAGGAGAACACTTTATTGATTCAATTCTGTAAAATTCTCTACAAGAGAGTACAAGAAATGGAATGACAAAGAACATTATGACAGTATTTAATGATAAAGATGAAAGTGTCTCTCCTAAAAGACTTCACGGTACAGCGACCTGCTCACTTTTTAGTTACTAACCCAAAGAGTCCAAAGACTTTGTGAGCTGTCTTTTTCTGAAATGATGAAATAGCAGAGTCAGACCAAAATAGCTCATCTACCACAATATTAATGAACCCCTAAAGAGACTGGCATCTGATTTTTTTTCTGTCCTGCAATAGGTATTTGAAGATGATCTCCATAACTTTAATTATACATTTAAATTCATGTGTGCAAAATTTTTACCTACAGATGTAAATAGAAAGTGCAAGAAATATCTGCCAGTATCATGCCTTTGCTGTTAATATGCACCTATTTACATTGATTTGTATCCAGGTTTCCTCATACAGGGAAAGATGGGTTTCATGTCTTTTCCTTTTTTTTTTTCCCTTAGACTGTCTCCTGCCACAGAAAATAAACTGCGTCTTCATTACAGACGAGCTCTGAGAAATAATACTGACCCGTACAAAAGGGCTGTTTATTGTATTATTGGCCGTTGTGACATTACAGATAACCAGAGTGAAGTTGCTGATAAAACAGAAGATTATCTTTGGCTAAAAGTAGGTGTGGTATTTGGGTTGTGTTGCTTTTTGTTGTGTTTTCTTTTTTTTTTTTTAAGAACAGGTCTAAATAGTATTGCGTTTCTGCACTCCTCTGCTAGCCTCCCTACTTCTAGGTCTGGTGCTTTGCTTCAACGTAATGCACGTGACTTGACTTTGCAGATAGTGAAGGGCTGGGAACCAATGTCCCAGGGCTGCTCTGCTACCCTCTGTACTATCGGGTGTTAATCTGGGGACACTCCTCTTTGGAAGTGTCATGTTCTTCATTTGACGCTGATCTTTGTCAGCTGTTCTTACAAGTAGTGTTAGCTTGCTACAGTGAGGATCCTTTGAACTTTCCTTTCTGGATGGATTATGGCTGAAATGGTGGTGTCAGTTGGCAGAAGACGACGCTGTCCATGTGTCTATAGTCCAAAGTCCTTACAGTTTGGTGGGGGCATGATAGATACTGGTCAGCACTCATTTCTCTCCTTTATCAGAAAGAGGGAGTAGAATGATGTATTTGTTAAGACTGGGTAAAAAAAATATTGCTTTTAATTATTGCTTATTGAGCATTCAGAGTCCTAGCATCGGAGTTTGATGGCAGGGACAGATACAAAAGGACCCTTGGGTTATATCTGCTTGGATTTCTGCTGTTGCTACCTTAGAGATCTTTGCTTCCCAGCAATGGATGGACCTGATGTTCTGGCTAGACGTAGTTCCTAGTCACAGTTGGAATGAATATCTTCTGAGCGCATCCCTTGTGCAAGGTGAAGTTGAAATATCTGTGCTTCTTTTTTTGGATGTGTTTTTAGCTGAACCAAGTGTGTTTTGATGACGATGGCGCAAGTTCTCCACAAGACCGACTAACATTATCACAGTTCCAGAAGCAGCTGCTAGAAGACTATGGTAAGAAGCCACAAAGAGATGTGTTGCTTGGGCTGTTTTCTGCTTTGGGCACTTCCCAGTTGTTATTACACAAACCCAGACTCTACATAAAATCCGATAGTTCTTCTCTAGTGACAGGCATCTTTAGGGTGGGCGTGGACTGCCTGCTTCCCTAGAGTAACGGCAGACCTCAGTAAGATACAGTGGATGAGTCCTGTGTGATCCCAGCAATCCAGAGAGTGAATATTCATCTGTGAACAACACTGCTGCTATTTGTACTTTATCCACACTAAATTGTGGATTGCTTTCTCTCACCATAAATATGCTAAGGTCTTTTAGCAAAACTTCCAGCTTTTGGAATACAGAACAGAAAAGCAATCATTACCTAACGTAAGTATGTATTTCCAAGGCTTTTCTCTGTGTGCATCCGTTGTTCATTGTTCCCTTTAAATCACTATTTCAAGTCATTTTCTGTGGACCCAGATCACAGTTCCTTCCATTTCAGAAAGTTTTAGGAACGTCCGCAGCCCGAGAGAGTACCTGTTCCCATAATGATCTTCCAGTCAATCAAAATTAGGTCACTTTGACTATCCAAAACATACAGATTTTAATTCTCCACAGCCTTTTAGTTTGTAGCGTCACTCACTCCCAGATAAAAATGCATGGAAAAGAAATACAGTAAGCTACTGTTGGTGTCACTGAGTAGGAAAATCCAGGTTTTAAACATCATTTGTACCACTTGGCATAAGTATGAGTATTAGAGTATCTGTTGCAGTCTAACAGAGTTGGGGGCTCGTTGTCTGAAAAGAGCAAAGGAACTTTTTTCAGTAACTGTTTATTCTCTTTCAGTTCCTGAATGCGTCTTTATGCTGTGGTCTTTCATGATGTGTTTGCAGTGGAACAGTTATAGATAAGCCACTGATGTGTGATTAGGCATTCATTTTTGTCTAGTGTGTTTATTTCTGTTGGCACTGAATAAGCAATAGTGATGCACTGTGACAGGAAGCATCTGCTGTCAGTGATCTCTGATTGCAAAATCATTTTCACTTACTCTCTGTGTGTGTCTGTGTTGTGGTTTTACTTTTTTTCAGGTGAATCAC